>CAICTM010000381.1:0-71728 GCA_903772945.1 Seminavis robusta | reverse complement strand
GGCTCTTCATCCTCGAGCGTTGAATTCCATGTCAAACAATGTCGATGACTTCGTAATGGTTCTATGTTTGGTTGGGTCCAATAGGTGGTAGACGAGGAAGATCATCGGTGTTCATCCGATGGAGGTTGTTGACATAAGACCGAGTGGCATATCAGCAGGCTTTCGCATCTTGCGGCGCATGGAGCGTTTCTGCTTTTCAAGAGCTTGGTAGGACCGACCGCTTCGACCCAGGCATTTATGCCGAATGTAATGTCAGAGTCGTCCAAAGTAGGCTGAGCTGCTCCGTCACAGGCATTCTGGAAACGTACTTGGAAAACGGCTTCGTCTTCACCGCAACGTACGTCGCGTGGAGCAAACCCGTTGACTGCAATCTGGCGGAAGGCATTTCAACGTATTTCACGTGGTCTGCACAGCTAGATCCGTAACTGCTCTTGGCAGGGCTAGAATCATCTCCTTGAGGTAGGTTAAGTTTGTTCGTAGGACGTAGCAAATGGCGAGACCACCGAAGACCTTTCCATGCGTCCAGCCAACTTGATGGCTTGACGTGGGTCATCAGAATCATCTGATGATCTGGACTTGAAGGTGTACTGGCGACTGTTATTTTGTGATCTGCTGGAAAGGTGCGAGTTTGTAGGTGGTAGAGCGAGATTCGTCGATTTCGCATCATAGTAGAGGTCGATGAGAGGAAGGATGGTTTGTCGCGCAGCTTAGACTCGAAACTGGTGTAGTCGTCTTTGACAATCTTCATGGTGAGGGAAAAGGTTGAGGGTAGCTGAAGACTATTGGTTTGTTAACAAAATGCAAGACGGGCTAAAAGCTAGTGTAGAAGATCTTCGACGTGTTTTGTGATTGTAGCAGAGAATGAAGTTATGAGAGGTATTGAAAGGCTATGAAAATTAATCAACGAGGAGATCACAATCACAAGGATCGTGATCTGAATTCCCGCGGGAACTGTAGGATGTGATAGATTAGGTTGCGGTGCAATCTACTCACTCCAGATCCAAAACGGAAGACGCGTGGGAAAGTTCGTCTAAGCATTAGTTTATTATAGCGTGGAGTTTCTCACGCTGGCTAAATATCTAGAGCGATGTTTCATCATCAACCTAGTATGACTAGAGCGGTCATTGAGAACCCTGTCTCCAATGACTATTCGCGAAGGAGTACGTCATGAGTCGAACTCAAACCCTATCTAGGATCGAGTCGCGAATAAGGTTAAGAGCCATGTATTGCAACAGGTCAGGCATTCCCAGTCAGTTTGTCTCTCAAATAGCAACCACACGGAACGTCAATGATGGTGCAAGCCATTCAAGTGTACAGTTCCAGCAAGAGACAAACCCAGTCGACACCAGCTCATGGAATTGACGTATCGCAATACTAGAAGAAGAGTATCTGAAGAATCATCCAGATCAATTGAGAGCTCTGTGGAACCAGATGGAACTGTACTGTCGCAATTATTGAATGGTCACTTCGTCAGGATCTCAACTTGGATGCAGAACAACAGCTGGCATTCCAGATTATAACAGCTGCTTTTGTTCTTACCTATTATCAAGATGCAGTCAGTTTGGATCCTGATAGATCGAGGTCCTGCAACAACCCAAGCCAAATAAGGCGTGATTTTCTGGAGGAAAAAAGAAAGCTCCGAGTTCTCTCCAGGTTACAGCACGATCAGCTTATCTTTTTTCTTGATGGAGCTGGTGGAGCTGGCAAAAGCAGAGTGGTCCAGGAACTTGTCAAGTATGGAAGAGAGTTCACTACAAGGTTGAACTTGAAGTTTGATATGAGAACCATCATTGTGAGTGCAATGTCAGGAGTTGCAGCTGTTTCTATAGGCGGCGAAACAACACATTCTGTGGCCTTTTTTAACAGGAAAATTCCCAGTGACGATACTTCCTGGATCAATGCCAGATTGCTTATTATTGACGAGGTGTCTTTTATGAGTACAAAAGAGGTGGACCTTCTTGATGAAAAGTTAAGGTGCCTCATGCGAAACTACAATACCCTGTTTGGAGGAATTCATATTCTTTTCTGTGGAGACTTTCGACAACTTGAGCCAGTTAAAGGAACCCCACTATACTCTCCTTTTCACAGTGACAAAAAGTGGATTAGTTCCATTAAAATTGCTATGTTGAGCTTCTTGGTTTGCACAGGTTCTGAGAGGATCCAGAATGGGGTCGCCTTCTATCCAGATTTTGCAATGACACATACACATTGCATGATATTGATGCAATTAATGAGTGTTGTATCAAGCTGAAACCCAGAGCCATTCCAGCAGCCACATCCTATTGCGTCTATGGCAATGCTGACCGTACTGCCATCAATGCTGGAATTTTTGCCAATGTGTTGAAAGCTCACTGGCAGACAAGTCAAACTCTTCCAAAATATATTCTTGTTGTCACTGCTGGGAATATGGTACGTATAACAAAATCAAAAAAGAAGACACCATTGGGCCAACAAGACAGGCAGTACATTTATGGGAACTGTGGTGATCAAAAAGTTCGAGCCAGGATCATGGGCCGTAAGGGTCACTTTGTTGATCCAATGCTGAAACTTTACTATCACATACCTTTGATGCTAGTTTCGAATGACGATGTACCAAATGGCCATGCAAATGGTACCAGAGTGTTCCTTGAAGCTGTGATCACTACAGAAAATCCTTCAACAAGCCGAACAATTAAAATTGACGGGAATGAGTGCCCAGCAATTGATGCTTCTGATGTGAAATATCTCATTTGCAGCTCACAGAAGAATCCCAATAAGTTGTTCACCGTCAATCCAAAGACTTTCCAATGCTCTGTTCAAGCTCCAGTTCCCAGAACAATTGCTGGAACCATCCAAGCTACAATCAACCTCACAGTTAGTCTGGTTCAATTCCCTGTCATTACCAACAATGCAACCACAGGCTACAAACTTCAGGGCCAAAACAAAGCAAACTTGGTGATATCTGTTTGGTCAAAGCGAAAGAACTGGAATTATGTGGGGTTGTCACGAGTGAGAACCAGGCTGGGTTTGTACTTGCTGGCTGCAAAAGTTGCCATATGATGCCGATTTTTCAATGTCACATGAACTTAGAGAAATGAGGATCGATTGTTGAACTTGACTCCTTTGCCTTTAGATTGGGATTTGGAAGAAGAACATAAAATACATGAGATGAGGCGACGGCATGCAACTAACAGGGGTGTGGCAACTAACAGGAGTGTGGCAACTAACAGGGGTGCGGCAACTAACAGGGGTGGGGCAACGGCAACTTAGCTCATAATTACTTCACTGTATAACAAAATCTATCAACTTACAAGGCTATTTGAGCTCAATACCCCTTCTAGTTCATCTTTAATCGTGTGCTCTATTAATACCCTTCTTTCTTTCTATTTCGGCAAAAACATTGAATACCAAGTATAATTCACCCATCTATTTTTCTACTTGTACTTTTTTTGGGCTACAGTATTCGGTAAATGTCTTACCTTGCCCTGTCTACCCAGTTATTCTACAGTGTATAGGTTAACGTGCCCATGCCAACCATTGGAAAAGCCACCGTATACCTGAGTGAAAAATTGGTCCTGCTATTGTTTTGTTTATAGTAGAGCCCTGCCAAAAAATGTTTTAACTAGCCCCCTTTGAAACCCAAATCATTAAGTCGCGAGGAAACCTCACGGATGGAACTCCCTTCCGGAGCGCCGGCCAGTCTTTATTAGGGTTCCGGAAACTATTAGGGATAGTCTTTCATTGAGCACGTGGAAACGGGGAAGGGTGCTTTTTCCAAAAATAAGCCAGCGAATAGCCTTCGGAATTCCAACGGAAAGATTTTGAAGGATTGAGGAGCCACAAAAGAAAAGTGGTTGCCATCTTGCCATCTCTTCAAGACCCAAAAAGCTGCAACAACGTCGAGAGCTAAGTCTGTCAAAGAAGAAGAAGCAAGATGAGCAGTCAACAGGGCACCGATAGTGCCGCCGATGGAGGAGTTGCCACTGGCAGTAGCTCATCAAACGAAGGTCCCATCAGTTTCAACGAAGCATCTGAGAGATTGGCAGAGATTTTCAATGACTTCTTTACCGACCATGTCGGCCAAGACCCTCCTCAGTATCCCCGGGAAGAAGTATTGAAATTGCTCCGGAACCACAATGCGTTGCTCTATGATCGGTTTGAAAATGTTGACTCGGAGCATCAACGGCTGACAATTTCCTACCTTATGGAGGGACAGAGTGATTTGCAGACGATTCAAGAAATCCTTCAGTGGACCGAATCTCTGGGTGATCCCGTTCACGAAGAAATTGCTTTTGAGGCACTCTGTGATGCCTGCCGGTTTGGTTGCCAACCTGGGGTAATGGAGTTCTTGGTAAATGCCAGTATTTCCTATGGACTCGACATGGTGGGACGTCTCTTACAGACCCCTGCGCAAATTGTCTTGCATGATGATTTGTCTGTTGCTCGGACAGATGATGAAAAGATACACATCCTCCAGTTGTTGGTGGATGCCGATGAAACTGCCGTCTTGGGCACCTATGGCGATTGGCATGATCTGATAAAACAGGCTTTACGGGGTGACTTTGGCACGCCTATTATGCAGTTCCTCGTTCACGCTTATGCGAATTCTCAAGACAAGGACGGAGCGATGTTGTGTATCGATGATGATTCGATGACAATAGGGCTCCCACAAGCGGAAGCATTGGCAGTGCTTCTACGCAAAATCTATTCATTCACCTGTGAGCCAGGAGGCTGGGATAGACAGGGGTTTGCTCGCTTGATGGATGCCCTTGGTTCCAATGAAAGCATTGGCATTCTTTTCATTGAACTGCCCTTGCCCTTTTTCAGGGATGCAAACAATAGGGTAGGAGGATCTCTGCGACAAGCAATCGCTGGGAACAACACAATTTACAGTGCCACATTTCGAGGTAGCAGAGAAGAGTTTGGCGATGATTGTCTTCGTGCAGTTCTGGCGGGACTAACCGGCAATTCCAGCATGAAAGACACGACAATTTGTCGATTTTCTCTCAGTGTGTCCCAGCCCCTGACTGAATTCATGGCACACTGCAGAGTCCCCATGCTGAGGCTAGAGCACATTTCCTTCCAAGAGGATGCAAATCATGACTTTGCCTTTTTCGATGACTGCTACATTCAAAAGCTCCATCTGACAAATGACTTGGGCGACGAGTGGTGTAACCAACTTATATGCAGGCTAGACAGCATCCCCAGCCTATGGCACTTATGTCTGATACATGAGGGTGGCGACCCCTCTGATGTTACTCTGCCGCTGATGACATCCATTGGTAGAAAAGGTTACCAAGGGAAGCTTCTCAAGTTGGTCCTCTGCAACACGGTGATTGATCTTGATGCATTTTCGGTGATTCTCAGAAACAATAATCAACTAGAAGATCTGAACATTCATGCCTGCAACACGAGCAACTATTGCGCTCTTCTAGGCTGTGTGGCTGAACACCTAGAACATCACAGTACCAAATTGACTTGCGTGTACACAAGCTATTCTGGCTGGAATGCAGATGATGTTGAAATCCCAAAGGAGCTGAACAAGGTCGACTTCTTTCTGGCACTAAATAGATATGGGAGGCGGAAGAAAGCCATGACGGATGGAACAACCTTGCCAGAATTTGTGGGATTGCTGTGTGATATCATTACCCGCCCTCGTGTCGAACGTGGGGGTGGTGATTGCCATCATAACTTGCAATTTGGATTGCTACGAATTACTCCTCACTTGTGGAGTAGTTCAGCTGACACCTAGAATCCTCTCTGCAGTTATGGTCGGGCTGGATCAAACAAAACAAATCAAAACAAAGTACAACTAACCTTGCACAAATTCTGTCCCTACTATGACACCCAAATATTTTTAAGAATCTGCTTTCAAATTACTAAGTGGGCTGCCAGCTTCAGAAAACTATGAGCTTTGAATGACTAGACTAGTACCAGTAGTTTTCGTGGAAGAATGGTTTTAATTGTTGTCTTCTTCTTCTGCGTTGCTGTCTTCGTCCGCATCAACTTCTTCGGCTTCCTGATCTTGTATACCACTCAATTTGACAATCCCAATTCGATTCTTGGCGTTGGCCACACGGTTCCACCTACCTAGTCTGGGTTCTTGTCCCAGTGCCACGACACAAAATCTTGCTTTGGGCCCGATATCAATCCCATTGATGAAACCGTGAACTGGGACATGCGCCAAAGTTTCTAATCCACGTTCCTCCAAGGTTGCCCCAGTGTTGGCCTGGGTAGCAAGGAACAACGATTGATAGTGAGTGAGAATACGTCCCAACAAACATGTAGCATGTCTCTTTTCTTGTGTTCCAACTCACCTTCCAGAACCGTAGAAACCCATCATTGGCACCGGTCGCGACCACATCACTTCCTTTGAGCGCACAGATACTACCAATACCATTTCCAATCGCATTGCTACTTCCATGTGCCAACTCCACGGTCTCGATCGCCTTCTTTTTGTCCGTCAACCATAAACACAGCTGTCCATTTTCGTGTCCGCTCAAGAACCAATCATCCTTGATGACTGAAACACAATCCGCCGGAGCCAGTTTGGCCCCACCTCGGAAAATGAGATGGGTATCTTCCTGCAACTTCCAAGCTCGTGCAGTTCGATCTCGTCCCACCGAAATGGGTCGTTCCTTGACATGACAGTCAATGCCTGTGACACCAAACTGATGTCCGTAGAGTGTTTCCAGGTACATCATATCCTCCAAATTGTAGTGTCGAACGCATCGATCGTCGCTGCCAGAAAACAGTTGCAAGGATTGGGTTTGGAACGCCAAACAGGTAATGGCAGATTTGTGTCCTGTAAATGTTTTGACGAGATCTTTGGATCGAATATCAAAAATGCTGACGGTAGCATCGTGCCGTCCCACGGCGGCGTATCGTCCATCGTCGGAACATGCCACGGACAAGACTTGTCCGTTGGTTCTCGTTCCACCAGTAGTAGTATCTTTATCTTTTTTCCAATGGGGTGACAATGTCGTCAGGGCCGTTTCCTGCTCCATATCCCATAGAATAACGGAATGATCTTTGGATCCGGAAACCGCTTTTGATCCATCGGCTTGTAGACTGATGCAGGTGGCAGTCAAATCATGTCCCTTGAGCAGTTTGACGTGTCCCTGTGCCACCCATTCTTGTGCTTGTTCGCGTGCACTTAGTTTTGTGGATTGTTGCTGTTTCTTCTTTTTTTGTCTCTCGAGGAGTCTCTGATCGACCAGTTCCAATTTGATGGATTCAATGGCTTTGGCGAGTTTGTCGGCTACCATTCGCTCGTAGACACCTTGTCGTTTCAGTCGCTGTTTTTGGAGTGATCGACCCACTCGATCCATGTCTTGGTCGTCTCCGGAATCGTCCTCGTCTTCGGAACCACTACCACTACTACTAGACGAGCCATCTTGCTCGAGCTTGTGCAGATAATCGCGTGCCAAGCGAACTTTTTTAGCCTGGAGTGTTTCTTCCTCTTCGTCGTCATCCGATGATTCCTCTTGGCGTTGGAAAAAGTCATCTTCCGAATCGATTTCATCATCTTCCTCTTCTTCATTGCGAAAGCCCAAATCAATGGAATTCTTGGAGCGCTTTGTGCTGGATCCAGCCTGAATGGCCGACGAGGGTTTGCGGCGTGTTCCGGCCATTTTCGTGTAATGATAATTGTAGTTTTGGTACAACCGTACTGTACTGAAGCCAAGATAACCAATGATTAAGAGACAGAGAGATAGAGAGAGCCAAGATGGGGTATCCGTATTGAGCTTAGCTCGGATAGGTTGTGATGGTATGGGGTATCCAAGCTAGCAAGGCCTTCAGCAATGAGAAAACGCAAAGAAAAAACAAAGCTGCCTCCGAATAACTGACGGGTGGTTCGCAGTTGCACAGCTCTACCGGGATAAATTCAAAATGTCACTGGTCAACCAAGATGACCCTCAATGGCTGGCTTCCTCCTCGAGCCTCATTTTTCTGCTCCCAAACACTTCTCCTCTCGACTGGTGTTGTTGGGTTGTTGTCTGCGAAACAAGTTTGCAATGTGCTGGGCTGGTACTGTAGCGCTGCGGGATCAGGAAAAGCAATGGCCAAGCTATCTGTGACACATTTCAAAAGCTGGAACACACAATCCAGAAACTGGAAGAAAGAGAAAATTGTATTATCGCACCATGCTACCGGTGCCCCGAATCTTGCCACTTGTTTTGACAGCTATTGCGAGTGCTGCCACGGCTACCCCCAACAACAATGATGATGCTGTATTTCGATGGAGCTCTACAGGAGGAGGATGGCGAGCCATGTTTGCTTGCATTGGTTTCTCCAATGTCTTTCGACAAGCGGGACTATTCTCGGAAGACGCACCGTCACTCTTTTCGGGGATTGCCACCACCAGCGGCGCCAGTTGGTTCAATACGCAACTCTTTTACTCACCATCATTCTATCAACAAACCGTACTGGCGGAAAACCCGCAACAACTCCATGACTTTACCATTCGATGGATGCAAGCGTATCATGCGTTGACACAAGACATTATGCCCATCACCAATCATGTGGAAGAGGTTGTCAACATGACCAGTTTACGACCCAATGATACCTCAACCAACACGGATACCCGACCCAAAGATGATATTCTGACCTTCCTCTGGGATTTCTACGACCTTGTTCAATTCTTTGGGGGGATTGGGGCAACTTTATTCAGCAATTGCTGGAGGCTGGAGCAGATTCGTTTGAATCCAATGTCAACAGCAGCACGCATGATATTAGTAGACTGTCGCTATCCGAAATCAGGGCCAACTCCACCGGTCGGATCAAACCCTTGCAACACACCGATATGCTCATTCAATCAGCATTGGTGCCGACTTCCAGGATACGACATGACGAAATGATGGACATTATAATGGCACAGGCGCAAGCGCAAGAAGACGAAGGAAATGACTATTTTGGGTTGCGAAAGTTCCTCGAAAGGATATTCGAAACTCATCAGGACATGGCTGTCTATCTTGGGCCCCAAGAACAAGACCAATTGCGCTACAGTGTGCCGTTGTCCGCGGGTTACGTGGTTAACGAAACGTTTGCAGGATTCCTATACAACACATTCGACTCTCCATCCTCAACCGAGTTGCAAACACATGTGGCAGCGCTCTCACCAGACTTTCACTTTGATCAGTGGGTAGATTTTCATCTCTTTGGTAGCAACGACAATGCCACAGTCTTGATCCCCTCCTTTCCCACTGGAGATACTACGACAGATATTTTGGATCCACCTTTTGGAGGCAATCCAGAGGGAGCTACTCTCATTCAACTTTCCGCCGTGAGTTCGGCCTTTGGTGGACCCACCAGTCCAGAGGTACCATCCTCTTTTGCCCAACTGTTGTCAAGACCTCGAGCCGAGATACTCGAGTCAAAGGGCTTTCTCGCACAGCGAGCATTTGATGAAGCAGTGAGGAAGCTTTACGAATCAGAGTCTCTGGATGAGATGTCCATTTGCAGTCAGTGGCCCACACGTCCCTGTGGTGCCAAGGATGGGCGATTCATCGATGGAGGGCTGGCGGACAATCCTGCAGTGGTCATTAACGTTGGGCAATACCATCAGCAGCAAGATGCCAATCTGACCAAGACGCTCAAGTTGGTCCTCACCAACACCAATGACCATCTGAAATTGTCGCTCAACTCCATCTTGCAATACTTTTCAACAACCTTCAATCAGGAAGTTGCTCCCGGTGAACATGTCTGGCCACCGGGATTCTTCGGGCCCATCCGATCAACGCAGTTCATGGAACACTTCCTGGACGAAGCAACCTTGCTCAAAATGTTGGACCCTATCGGCGACAATCCCAGCAGCAACACCTCCACAGCCGTACTCCGGGGGACGACCATTGACAATCCAGCCTTTGGAATTCGAGCAGGACAAGTGATTGAAATCTTGCTCATCAATTTAAATGCCGATATCACCACATACATTGCCGGACCTAACCTTATTCAAGCGACTACAGTTCCAATGGCGGAGATGACACGAGATCTTGCCGCGAGTCAAGAGTTGGTGAGACGAGTTCAAAACTTTTTTGGACTCGTTTCGTCTTCGAACGATGGAACCAGTAGCGCCACGACACCCGTGCCTTCCGTAAATGAGGGTGCATCAATAGGCGTGAACCGCAAGAGTTTCCAAGGGAAATGACGGCAAAGGCCGTAACATCAGAAGAACCAAGACAGCGTCATCTTCGGCAGTCCAGGTCTATTATTCCTTCATCGTCGTGGCAACGTCTCTCTTGGTTGTGGCCTGCGGCTTTTTGTAGCATTGAAGTTTGCTTCCACAGAGTGGGTCTCCCGTGGGTCCAATGAAGAGTTTATCCGAAGGAATAGGGATACCGGTACCCAGCTCCTGCGCTCAACACTGACACAAATTCAACGCACCGGTAACCTGCTCTCTTTGCTCCGAACAGATAGCATGCTACCTCAAACCAGCTTTTCAAACCATTTTGTTCCAGTGCGCCCCGGAGCTGTACCGGAACCGTACGGTACTATCACAGGCGATGACGGTGACAAGGTTTAGTCACTACAGAGTACAGAGTGGTTATGTTCACGTACGAGGGGAACTTTTAGGTCCATTTTGCACCTGCCGTTCGTACCCGTACCGTGTACTGCCACCATGGGTGGTATCAAGTCCGTTGTGTACCGTAGGCAGTGGAGAGCCATCTTCAGAAGTTGGCAGCCAGCAGTGTATGACAGCTCTACAGCTTTTAGAAATCTAAATTGAAGAAGGAGTGACATCACAGTGGACAGAATGAGACAAAAAGATACTCTCCGTATCATAGCTTTGTACTAGAATGTACGATGTTGAAGAGGGGGTGACACGATCGAGCTTCCGAAAGGGTTCTCGTGCCCCAGCTGCCCTGCCACGTTCTTTTCTTCAGAAGCCTTGTTTTTGATAGCAGCTTATTTTCGGGCCGGCATTCTTTCGTCATATCCAAAACGCCACGCAACAGATCTGCATGTGGATTGGCCAATTCTTTGGCAGATGCACGCCTGTACTGGTACCGGTATCTTCTTCGCTTCATCAGTCGTATCATATAGTGCCTTCATCCTCAACAGTGGCCGCATCTTCCTTATCCATTATCCGATTGAATCATTCTCTATTCATCAGTCATCTTCTTCTTCTTCTTCCTCTGGCCCTTTTGCTTCTACCTTCCAGCTCTACAATTATTCATTCGTACCCCCACGATCGATCGACCTACGCTACCCTAACATCTTGAAAGCATGACAACGAAACTAATGGATACGAAAAAGCGTTCTGGCTGGCCCAGGAAGACCTCGTGGATTCTCTGTACCATGGCTGCGACGACGGGGTATCCACAAGCAGTGCAAGGATTCCAACAACAGTTCTTGGCTCCCAGAACAAATCGGGCCGTGCCTGTGGCGTCTCCATCGATTCTTCCCGCCACTAATACCGCCTTGTTTTCGATATTATCTTCCGACAATAGTAACGATGAGAATACCCCCCGACCTGCCACTGCGACGAGTCCTTTGGAAGAATCCTTTTCGTTACGAGATTGGACCCTGAAAGCAGAACAACAGTCACAACAAGAGGAACAGGAAACCGTGGATCATAACCGGAACAGTAACAGAAGAATACACAAGGGCAACAACAACAATAATAACAACAATAGTGGAGAAGAAAAATGGTACGAACAAGCCGAGTACCAAAATAAACGACAACAACGAAGACGTTGGCTCGAAAAGACGACGGACAGTTTGATACAGAGTGAACCGGGGACTCTTGTCAAGGGCAAATGGCACGAACTCACGTCCATGTTGTATGCCTGGAGTTCCTTTACCAAAACAGATGCCGATGCGCCGTTGCGCATGGAAGCCATTCTCAAACGACTCCATCAAGAACGACGAGCCGGAAACCGAGAAGCCAAGGCGGATATTGAAATGTACAATCGACTCCTCGATGCATGGGCGTGTGCGGCACTGTTCAAAACACAACCATCCGCCAAGGTGGCGTCGCAACGAGCAAGAGAAATTCTTGTGCTCTTGCAGGAAACTTACGAACAACAACAATTCGCACAAGAACAGGACGACTCGTCAATAATCATGGAACCATCGCTCATGCCCAATGAAGAATCGTTCAATCTCGTCTTGCACGTCGTGTGTCGCGTCGAAGGGCCGACTATTGCGAGACGATTGTTGGCCTTTATGGAATATCTACATCGAAGTGGAAAAAATCCATTGGCCAAACCCAAAAGAACGGATTACGTTTCCGTACTCACGGCATACACCCATCCCAAATTTCGGGTCGGAAATGCCGGTGCCTTGGTCGAGGGATTCTTGAGACACATGAACATTACCGGAGGTGTCGCACCGGATACATTTTGTTACAACTTGGCCATCAAGGCATGGAGTCAGTCTAAGAAGGGACGAGAGGCCGCCGAACATGCCGATCGCATATTGGAGGAAATGCAAGCACCCAAAGATATTGTCACGTATGCGTCCGTGATTTCGGCATGGTCCACCAGTGGCATGCGGGCTCATGCCGTACAACGAGCCGAAGAAGTACTACGGCAGATTGAAAATGAACCGCACTTGGAACCAAACACCATTGTTCTCAATGCCGTCATGTCCACATGGGTCAAATCCAGGAGTCCGGGGGCATCCAATCGAACGGGAGAATTGCTCAAACACATGGAAGAATCGTCCTTGCCGTCGATTCAGCCGGACCTCATCACCTACAACACGCATTTGCATGCACTGTCGCTACAGGCCAAGAAACCAGGAATGGCACAACGGGCCGATGCCTTGTTGCAGAAAATGGAAAATCGGTACGCCCGCGGCGAGGTGGACTTTGCTCCGAACCTGTTCAGTTACAATTTGGTCATTGAAGCATGGTCCAAAGCACCCAATGCCGCCATGAAGGCTGCTCACGTGCTTCGGAAACTCGCCAAAGCCAAAGGGGTCGAGCCAGATACATTTTCATTCAACCAGGTATTGGCTGCCTTGTCGAGGTCGTCCATGACGGGGCAGGCCAAAATGGCAGAAGAATTGTTGGATTACATGGTAAAGGCACACCGCGAAGGAGTACATCCCTATGCCAAACCGGATCACAAGGGGTACACTCATGTCATTCAAGCACATGCTCGTAGCGGAGTGCCCGGGGCGGCTGTCAAGGCAGAGCGACTGTTGCAGCACATGAAGGATCGCTACTTTTTGCACAAAGAGGGAAATATCAAGCCCAATCGGCATGTGTACAACGCGGTAGGTATTCTCATGCTGCTTGTTGTGATTTTTTAGAATGGTGATTGACAATCTCACATTCTTCTCTCTTTCACGTATGTTAATTGCACAGGTCATTCACTGCTGGGCAAAGAGTGGTGAAGGAACTCTGGGAGCACGTAAGGCGGAAGCATTGCTGAAGGAAATGCAAACACTTCGAGAACAGTACAATGACGAATCCATGGCTCCAAACCTTGTCACGTTCAACTGCGTTTTGAATGCATGGGCGCTCAGTGGTACCCGTTGTTGTGGCCACAAGGCGGAAAGTTACCTAAACCAAATGTGGGAGCTCTACAACGCTGGAGACAACAACCTTGTAAAACCCAACGACAAGAGCTACAACACAGTTATCAATGCTATTTCCAAAAGCAAGAATGAAGCCAAAGCGCAGCGTGCTCTTCGGATTCTTCGACGAATGGACAAATTGTATCAGGCAGGGGTGAACAAAGAGGCTCGGCCCAATGAGGTAACGTACACGGCTGTATTGAATAGCTGTGCTTTCCCGGCAGTGCTCGACGAAAAAACGAGGCGCAAGGCACTTGACACTGCCATTTTCACCTTGGAGGAATTGAAGGCTTCGAGGTATGGGCACCCGAACCAAATTACTTACGGGACCTTCTTCAAAGCATGCGCCAATCTACTTCCCGACGATGACAACCTGCGTCGTGCAATCATTCAAGAAGCTTTTCTGCAATGCTGCAAAGATGGTCAAGTTGGCGATCGGGTGTTGGCTAGTTTCCGGGATGCGTCTCCTGCCGATTTGTACGACGAGCTCGTTGTCAGTGCCGTGCAAAGCAGCCCTCCCAGACAGAGTTCTCGGCGTGTCTCTGTGCGAGACCTCCCAAAAGAATGGTCGCGCAACAGCCTGCGACCGAGGTCGGCACCGAACAAGAGACGATCTGTGCCACAACGAAACCGATACCGGCCGTAACTGTGGATACCGGTACATGGAGAAGTAAAAACTGCAAATAAATAGACATACGGTAGACCCGATGATATTTATTGTTACAAATATGAATAGCTCACCTGCCTTTGGAGAAACCCATGCAGGACGTGCTCTTCTCTGCAAGTTCGTTTGCAAGCACTACGCTTCCGAGAAATCAAAACCGAAATCCTCTAATGAGTCTGTTGTGACCAAATCATCAAATCCCATCCCGTCCACCAATCCGCCCAAACCATCCTCCAGGAACCCAGATCCCCCTAAGGATCCTTCGGACTTCATGCTCTTTACCGAGGAAGGACTTGCCAGGTCTGGCAGGGTGTTAGCCTGGGCTTGAGTCGCTGATTTTCTCTTTTTGCTGTTGGTCTGTGCGGCTGGGAACTCTCGAGGGATCAAGGTGACAAAACGAGCCGGGATATGATATTTTGGCAGCACACCGGTATGGTCTGCATTGTTGATCGATTGATTGATTGAATGGTTACAATTTAATCGGTGTTTGATGTCAGTCGAGTTGAAATCAATGCTCCACCACAGATGCTCTTGACAACGTACCCGCTTCGTCACCATCGAATTCCACAACGATAATGTCATCATCTCCCCGACAGTAGGTTGTGTTGTCCACCACAGTGGCAGAGTAGAGAGAGGTCGTTTGAGGATACATGGCGTACACTCGCGATCCTTTCTTGGAACTAACATAAACAAACAAAGTAATGCAACACCAATGACAAGATAGTGAGTTCGAGGGTACCTGGTACCGGTAGGTATCATTCATCACTCTGTGAATACATGTAGTGTATGAGAAACGCACCGTTGACACCATTCGGCCGCTTCCGAAAAGGTTCGTGGCAATGGCAACACCAAATTGCGCGGGACTCGGTTGATGACTCCTTCCTTGTCTTCGACGTCTTTAATGGCGGCTTTTTCTTTAAAATGGGCATCCCGTTTGGCTTCTGTCAAATTCAAAAAGTCATTGGGCGGCATTCCAAATCCTGGATAATCGGCTTGAACACGGGCTAGAATCCACAAATCTCTGCTGGACACTCGTGCCGCAACGAAATCTCCCTCTTTGAGTGCCCGGAATCTTGTGACTTCAAAGATTCGGAATTGATGTTCCTTTTTGGAACAGATGCGTTTCCCCGTGGCATCAAATTCGGCAATGGGAATGGTTGGTTCCGTGGACGCTGGCAATTTTTTCTTGCGATGTTTGCGCAATGTGGATCCAGCCGGTCCGCCAGGAGTGGCTTGAGGAGCTGTACTGTTGTTTTTGCTGCTCTTCTTTTTCTGTGTAGTCGTAGTATTGTTGCTGTTGTTGTTGTTGCTTTGAGCCAAGGAAGCCAAGGAAATGGAATTGTCCGATGCACGACGTTGTACCGCATCGGAGGAGGACGTGACGGGCGGCGCCGTTGGAGACGACGACGACGTGACTTTGGGCGGCGATGCATTGACCGGCGGCGCCGGCGAGGATGGTTTCGGATTGGGACTGCTGGTGGTAGCGCTGCTGCTGCTGATAGTGGCCAATGCCATGGAGGCTGGATTCGTGGTGGTGCTAGTTTTCGTAGTATTGGGTGGTGCCTTGGGCCAGGTTCCTCCTTGATCGAGGGGCAATGGCGTAAATGCCGCAATGGCCGGATCCATGTCGGTCAAGATGCTTCGAATGGCATTCTGCAACGTGACACACCACTGTATTCCCACTTCGAGTTCGGCTTTGAGTTTTTTGGCCGTCCGCGTATTCATAATTTCCTTTTTGAGACTTTCTTCGGCCGCTTGATCGGGCGCATCACGCTTCTTTCCACCGTCTTTGTCCTTGCTGGCTGCCGTGGCGGCTTCCTTGCCTCCTCCAGCAGCAGTGGCTGAAGCAGTATTGGAAGAAGAAGCAGTACTGGGAGTTTCTTTCGGTGGATCCTTTTCTTTTTCCTTGGCGGCGGCATCTTCATCTTTTTTCTTTTGCGAATGCGCTGCTTGTCGTGCCCGTTGTCGTTTGAGTCGTTGGACATTGGACGTGGCCGACAGGAATCCATTGTTAATGTTTCCTCCGAGCAATTGTCTTGAGACCCAAATAGTCTTGTCAACCCAATCGCTTTTGGAGAGCAGCACGTTGGTGGCGGCTTCATTGCGCGTGGCAGCGGCCAATGCCCCAATCGAGGAGGTGGCGGCTTTGAGCGACGGGGGAGGAGGAATGATCGTACTGGAAACGCCACGGCCCAGTGTGGTGGGTTTGGGAGGTGCCATGCCCTTGGCTTTTGAGGGACTGCTGCCCTTATTGCTCAATAAGGAAGCACTGCTGGAAGCGGACGTTAACGGGGGTGGTCTCGTCAAAGAAGCGGGGGCCGGTGCCAACGGATTGCCATGTTGCTTGGACTGCATTTGTTGTTGTGACCGTTGCTGCTGCATTTGCATCAATCGTTGTTGTTGGGCATTGCCCCATCGCTGCTGTGTTTGTCCTTGTGGTTGACCTGCAAATTGTGGGAAATTGGCATGATTCTTATTACTAGTGTTGTTCTTGTTGCTGTTGCCTTGAGAGGAGGACATGACTACATGTATGATGGGGAGTGAGTGCTTTGTCAAGCTTGCTAGCTAGAGTGGTACCGTACTATAGATAAGTTCTAAAGGTTACAGTATAGCTGATTGTACATGGAAGCTTTGAAGAGAGAGGAAAGCGACGGCAAGCTAGCAAGTGGCCATGGTCATTGGAGTGTCATGGTCGTCGGTTTTGGTTCTGTCAGAGAAGCCTTTTTCCCAGATTATTTTTGCCTCACTCAAGGATTTATAAACGTCAATGCACGAGTGAAACGACAAAATAGTATCCGCGACCAGACGTACATCCCCATGGGGCCCATCCTTCAATCCTCAACGCCCAGCTTTCTTTTATACCACCGGTACGTAATCTACAAGCTCTTCCTTCCCAATCGTGATCCTGGAATTGACCTCTTCCGACTTCCGATTGTGCTCACATTGCTCTTGATCCTTCTATCAGCGGTCCCAAGAAGAAGAAGAGGCAGCAACCATGAAGCTCGAGCTGTCCATATACGCAAGAGGGCTCAAGGTGGGTACCGTATCGTAGCTACCCAAATTGAATTGGGTTTCTTCTGTCAATCTACCATTCAGCAGTTGGGCCTCTCATTTGTTTAACCTTCTTCTCTTCTTTGCACTCACCATCAGAATGTGGCAGGCTTTGGCAAGGGAACGTCAGATCCTTTTGCGATTGTCACAAGGCTGTCTGTTAACGAAAACGAAAAGCCCGAAGTTATTGGAAAGACGGAAGTGTAAGTTACTCTTGGTATCTTCCATTATCATCGAAAGAAGAATCTCCTTTTGACGAGCTCAATGAGCTACCTTTACATGAGATGCCGATCACTGCCTGTCTCACGGAAACCTTTCTTTCTATCTATCTTTATCCGTTTCCAGTGTCAAGAACAATCTAAGCCCCGACTTTGTCAAAGTCTTCAAGGTAAGACTATAGTCTAGATTTTCTCGCGGAATCTCTTGAGTATTACATGTATCCAATGGCTCTAACTTGTCTTCTTTTGTCACCTCTGGCTATTGATGTACTATTTCCAGCTCGAATACGGACTTGGAACTCCACAGAGGATAGCCATTAATCTGTTTGATGAAGTACGCAAAAAGACCAACATTGGCATGGGATCCGCCGTTTTTGATGTGGGTGAATTGCTCGGTGCACGTGGGAACACACAAATCAAAAAGTTGAAAAAAGGAGGACAGTTGGCGGCGACTGTACGCAAATCGGAGGGATCTGGAATTCTGCGGCTCAAAATGAGAGGTGAAAAACTCAAGAATACAGAAGGAATGTTTGGTAAATCGGATCCCTTTTTTGAGTTGAGCCGGAAGGTTGCCTCCACAGGAGGGCAAACTTGGTACGTACCGTATCGAGCGATTGATTTCCTTCCTTTCTCATCTCGTTTATTACTAACTTTATTTTCTGTTGCTGTGCAGGGACAACGTCTACCGTTCGGCCCACATCAAAAACAATCTGAATCCGGTTTGGGATGAAGCAACGGTAGAATTGAGTGTCCTGTGTGGAGGGAATTTAGATCATCCCTTATCAATCACTGTCTACGACCACGAAAAATCCGGTAAGCACGTTCTCATGGGGCACGCCGAAACCAGTGTCAATGGCTTGTTGCAAGCATACAAAAATGGGGCAGCGCGACCAATGCAGCTCTCCAAAAAAGGAAAAACTACAGGCAGCTTGATTATCACAAAGGCTGAAACGGAGGGTATTATGGATGAACCTCCTACAGCGCAAATGGCAGCAACCAGCATTAGTCCCACAGCGCCAGTCATGTCCGTGCCAGTTACCACGGCTACTGCCACCGGAGTGGCTGTGGGATCCGCCGCACGATCCTTTGCTTCGGCTCCGCAATCCACGAGCAAACAAGGATTGTTTGTCGATTACGTCAGTGGAGGATGCGAATTGAACGTTTGTGTGGCGATTGACTTTACGGGAAGCAACGGAGACCCGAGAAAGGCGGGAACATTGCATCATATGTACCCCGGCGAAAGGAATTCGTATCAAAAGGCCATTGCAGCCATTGTATCCATTCTTTTGCAGTACGACAGCGACAAAAAGATCCCGGTGTACGGATTTGGAGCAAAGTATAATGGAGTTGTCCGCCATTGCTTTCAATGTGGCGCATTTCCAGAGGCCGATGGCCTGAAGGGGATTATGGATGCATACGAGTCTACATTCTCTTCGGGGCTCATCATGAGCCGCCCCACGGTTTTCAATGAGGTTCTGAAAACTGCTGCCGCAAAAACCGACAAACTGTTTGAAGACGCATTAAAGCGGGGAGGACAGTCGTACACTATTCTACTTATTGTGACGGATGGGGCCGTGTCAGATGTGAATGCTACAGCTGAGTGTTTGAAAGAAGTAAGCAGCAGTCCCATGAGTGTCGTCATTGTGGGTGTGGGAAATGCCGATTTCAGAGCCATGCAATTTCTGGATGATTTCGCTCAGAGTTCTGGGACCAGAGATATTGCCCAGTTCGTGGCATTCAATGAGCACTCTCATTCAAGTCAATCTCTGACAAAGGCAACACTAGAGGAGATCCCGGAGCAAATGGTTGGGTATTTCCAAGCCAGAGAGATTGACCCTCTCCCCCCGATTGTTCGAAGCGAGGACAGCATGTCGAACATTGACTCTATGGAAGCCGAGGAAGAAATCGACTTGAGCTTAGATATCAACGAAGAAGAAATTGTTATCACAGGGGGCGGTGATAACTTTATCAACGGATTCGATGCCAAGTAGTGTTGCCATGGCGGTTTTGCTCGAGGTCAAGAAGCAAGCCGTGAAGCGACAAATGGCTCTGTGGGGCTCTGCCTCGTTGTAGTAGTATTGTGTAGATGTTCGTAAGCTGGTAGCTGGTGAATTCTTTAGCTAGCTGGTTAGATAGTAAAGCTTAATTAAGACCAGGACCATGTTGAGTGTGACAACTTTGCTGTTGCATGATGTTATCTCTGGCATGAATCGAATCGAATCAGTCGAGGCCAGGGTTCCTGTAGGGACTGGTTTGCGGCTTGTGAGCGATCCTGATACTGGTACCGAGGCGTCACGTTGGCACTTTCCACGGTGGTGGGTTATTGCGAGTACTCACCAGTAGTACTGTACGGTTCCGAGGACGTGGCTTTGAAATTTTCAGGAGGATCTTTGCTTTGACAGCATCCCGCTCAAGCAACTCAAACTGTCAGCGAAAGACAGATAGATATGCGTCCCACAACAACCGAGAATTCTGCCATGATACCCAGTGCTGTGAAGCAAGTGAAACCAAAATCTACGGGGAAGAAGAAGAAACTCCAAGCAACCAACATTCACACCGTCCCGAAGGAGCTCTCATGCGACGCACAAACCAAGATAAACGAAAGAAGGCGAAGAAAAAGAAACAAGTATCGGAAGACAACACGAACAAGGAATCCGGCAAGCGGAAGAAGAAAACTAAAAGAAGAAGCAGGAGCAACTGAGGGATGAGAAAAAACGAGGCAAAGGTCAGACTACGTCCAAGACAAACACCAAGAAGCTCGAGAAGCAAGCCAGTGTTGTCACCCAGCGCAAAGGAACAACAAAAAAGAATCAGAAGAAAAAGTCTCCCATGAGAGAACCCCTTTCCATCGCCGTTCCATTTGTGCATATCAAATTTGTGTACACGTACACAAGAGTGGGGGCACAAAGGCAAGCATCGAAATGAATGAGAATCTGGAAGAGGATAAAACTCCCACCGACCTCGGCTTCTGGCACAAGGAGAAAGTATGCCGTGGGAGTGGATATCTTGCCTGGAAACGCAAAAAGTCTGGTGACCGGAAGAGCAGTCGAAAACAGAACAGCATGGCGCGTCTCGCAAACTGCCTCCAAAGCCCTAGGATGATTGTTTCCAAACATGCCAACGAGCGATTCCACCAACGTGGTTGGCGCACACTCCCCGTTTACAGGGACAAGGTCAGCGCCAGGACCGGTGTGTCCCACACAATTGTTGCGACATATGTTCCAGCAAAACGTGAGTTTGCCGATGATGCTGTAAAGACCATTCGTCTCCAAGTCGATCACATGAATCGTTACGCCAAATGCTCTTCAAGATGGTACAATCCAAAGCTTCCTCGATTTGATGCACAAATCTACAGCATTGCCAAGAAGATTGGACGAGGGAATTGGTACACGAGGCGAAGCCGTCGACGCAGTACTGTTGGGCTTTCGAAAGGGGGACAGGCTTGGATTGCTCTGGTGACGGTGGTACTATTAATTAATAGTCGCGTGGGGGCACAAGACTCTTTGGCCAAGTGGAGGTTCTTTTGCGGACAAAAATAAGCTTCAGTATTTTTCTAACCGGTTCCATGAAACCATGAAACCATGAAACTACTAGCTAGTACTGGTACTGGCTTTTGAATGAGAACTATACTACAAAGGAATGAGATGGCCACCATCATGGCAACCGTGTTGACCAAATGGTCTCTAGCTCCATCAATAAATTGTTGTTCTAGCCAAGGTTCTTGGAGAAATAGCACTGAAACATACTCGCAGACACTCCCCTTGAAATCTTTGGCTAGCTCCAAGGCTTCTACTGTATGGAGCCACCATGGAAAATCTGGCTTGAATTCCGTTTTGTTGCGATTTTGCCAGCGATTTCTGCGGTTGTCACTTCCACGGAACGGTACGTGTCCCGGTACGCAGGCACATCGTGGATCCATGTTTCGGGAGGTGGATCTTTCTTTCCGTGGACGCTGGATCCAAAAGATCTAACACGCCTCACACCCAGCCAACGCAACAGCCTTTTGATCTTTGACACGCTTGATAAAGGATTCGATTCCATTCCAACAAACAAGATGAAGCTAGAGGTATCTATCCATGCATCCAAGCTTAAGAATGTGGCAGGTAATTCGAGACGATCCAAGGGTTGTGTTGGTGACTGTTTGCTGCAAGAAGTTCTAATCTGAAAGTCTCCTTTTTTCTTTAAAAGGCGCATTCAAAGGCACATCGGATCCCTTTGCGGTGGTAACCAAATTATCGACCACACCAGGCGAAAAGCCCGTCGTGCTGGGAAAGACAGAAGTGTACGGATCCCGGCGTTTTTCAATGCTTATTTTCGTTTTGCCATCATGACAGAGTCTATAGCTAGCATAGTAGATCTCTCACCATCTCTGGATTAATCTTTTTTGGGATTGCAGGATAAATGACAGCCTCAGTCCGGATTGGGTGAAGGTCTTTACTCTGGAATATTCCATGGGAACGCCATGTAAAATTGCCATTAATCTGTTTGATGAAGTAAGTTGAAAGAATGTTGCTGGAATATAGATGTGCATCTTTCGTTTTTCTGTACCAGTAGCAGCTGACATTGTTCATGACTGGGTTTTGAAAGGTCCAAGAAGGGAAAAATCTATCTATGGGTAGCGCTGTCTTCGATGTGGCAGAATGTCTCGGTGCTCCAGGAAACACCAAGGCCAAAAACTGAAAAAGGGTGGAACGTACGTAGCAGCCATTCGGCCGGCTATTGCTTGAATATTGTCTTGTTTCTTTGCCCGAATTAACCTCAAACACATTATGGCTTTGTTTTATGAAGGATCTATGTGGCCATTCGCAAGTCACAAAGCTCAGGAACCTTCAGGTTCAAATTCAAGGGTACAAAACTGAAAAACGTGGAAGGATTCTTTGGCACAAGCGATCCCTTCTTTGAAATTGCTCGAAAGGTAGAGTCTTCAGGAAGTCAAAGATGGGACAATGTCTTCCGTTCGGAGGATATACGCAACAATCTAAACCCAGAGTGGAAAGAAGCAACCATGGATCTGAGCGCTCTCTGCGGTGGTGACCTGGACCTGCCTCTAGAAATCAGCGTCTTTGACCACGAAAAGAGCGGCAAGCATGACCCCATGGGACGTTTCGAGACCAGTGTGAACGGTCTGATCAACGCCTCCAAGAGCAATAGCAGCCTAACGCTGACCAACAAACACAAACATTCCGGCACGATCGAAATCCTGACGGCGGACGTCAGTGGCATCCAGCAAATCACCCAGGGTATGCAGCAAATGACATTCTCTCCGCCGCCTCCTACACCCGCCTCTCGAGCCACGTTTGTCGACTACGTGAGCGGTGGGTGTGAATTGAATGTAGTGGTTGCCATTGATTTCACTGGAAGCAATGGAGATCCTCGAAAACCAGGAGCCTTGCATCACATTGATGCCAATTCCAGGAACCAGTACGAGCAGGCAATGGCCGCTCTAGTGTCCATCCTGCTCAAATACGACAGTGATCAGATGATTCCAGTGGTGGGGTTTGGAGCCAAGTAAGTGGTAATCGACAATTCAACTATTCTCCGGCTCTACCATTGGTTTGTTCACCTCTCAACCCAACTCTTGAAACAGGTATGGCGGTGTTGTCCGTCATTGTTTCCAGTGCGGGCCAACACCTGAAGCTCATGGTTTGAACGGAGTGATGGAAGGCTACAATGCCGTGTTCAGGAGTGGACTGATCATGAGTGGACCTACTGTATTCACAGAAGTCATGGAAATGGCAGCATCTCGAGCCCAAAGCGCTCAACAGGCAGCGGCCGCCAAAGGGAAACAAGCCTACATGGTGCTCCTGATCCTTACAGACGGAGCTGTTTCAGATGTAAACGCCACGGCTGCATGTTTGAGCAGGATCAATGACAACCCTCTCAGTATAGTGATTGTGGGAGTTGGTAATGCAGACTTTGGAGCGATGCAGTTCTTAGATGACGTCAATGCTGGAGCCAATGGCCGACGCGATATTGCACAGTTTGTAGCCTTCAATCAGCATGCACATTCCAGCCATTCCCTGACGAATGCAACTCTTGCTGAGATTCCGCAACAATTGCAAGGATACTTTCAGAGCAAGGGCATTGCCCCACTTCCACCCGTCATGCGACAAGATGAAGAAATCGTTGTTGGGGAGGCAGAGGATGAAATTGATCTGAGCTTGGATATTGGAGCAGGCGAAGAAGAAATTGTGATTACGTCGGGAGGAGACGACTTTGTCAATGGTTTCAACGCTTCTTAGTTTTGATTAGTCTGTAAATAGAGCATGGAACTCTTGGAAATACCATATAGCCAGCTAGCTAGTTGCCACAGCGACGAGTGGTCGAGAACATCCGCCAATCATGTACATGGTTTCAAAGAGTTCTTCACATCCCCAGCACACGTGGAGTGGCTCCAGCAAGCACCTAGCATCACTCATCGTGCCTTCGTGCATAGGCCCCAGGTGGCGACGCTTTGATCACCCAATCAACTTTGTTGCGGGTATCCGTCCAGGCGATCACTTGGGCAACACTCAGCAAATGGTTCACTCCATTTATTCTTCAAAAGTCTCTTGCTTCTTTCCTTCTTTCTGCTTTGGCTTTCGAATCTGCCAAACCATACCAACCCTGTTGAGCTTCTCTACTCTTGCGTCACTGAGCTTTCCATCTCTTTTCGCAGTGCGCAGGGTCCCTATCCATCTACCCAATCTTCCGCAACGCTGTGGTACCAGACAGTTACCATGTTCTTTGTGAAACTCAACCAACTCTTTTAGTCGCTCTTCGAATGTCGCATCGAACACCTTCGTGGAAACATCAGTCTTCTTCTTGTGGATTTGCAATGCCCATTCAAATCCAATGACTTCTAGTTTGACCTTTGCTTGAGAGAGTTTGTACTTTTTGTACAGAGCCCTTTGCTTTCCAACCCATCGACCTAACAGCAGATGTGCCACTGTTACTCTACAATTCCCATGTTCTTCCTTGAACGCCAACAGCTCTTCATATCTTTGATACCACAGGTCGGACGGACCCGCGTTTGGGGATGTATCATGGAGATAACCACCGTGGTGTTGTGGCACTGCATTTCGATTGGGAGGAGCACCTGGGTCCACAGGGGCGGGACTATTGCAAGAGAGAGCAATCAATGAGCAGTTGTTGTTGGCCTGGGCTTCTCCGAAAAAGCTTGTACTTACCAACGAGGCGTATGATTATTGGCCAAGGTGTCGAATGCTTGGTGAGTGATACGTGGCTGCTGTGGGTTGGGTGGTTGAGACATTGCCACCTGCCATTCTCGGATGCAGTCTAGGGAAGAGTTTATTGTTGATTGTTTCTGCATCACAAGTTGTTGGGAGCTCCCTGGGCAAGATGGCTAGATTGGGTTCCTTCTCTACCAGCTCTAAAAGAACCAGCACAAGTGTTCGTATATGACTTTCATAAAACATGAGTAAACAGAAGGGCGCAACATGGCTGGTCAATTTTGCCATGAGGTACTTTCTGCCAGCTTCCCACGCGGTGTTCAGATTGTACTGGAACGCAGTTGCCACCGCTTGCACCATCAGGTCAACATCCAGAGAAGCACCTATCTCCTGATTGGTTAGATTCTCCATGTATGCTGTCAACGCCTGATCACAAAGCTGCCGACAGCCCACAAAATCATATTCATCGTACGGCTTGGCCGTCTGCATTGCCTGATCCGCAGTCATGCCATAGGCTTTGGATGGGTCCAATAGATATTCCGTCATGGCATCCCATGTTGCAATGTCAATATCAGGAAAACTAATCTGAAGACTCTGCTTCTCTCTCATTTGCACAGACAGCATGGTATCAATGTGTACTTGCTATGAGTCGCCATCACGGCCGAGTGATACCACTGCTCCATTTTCCCCCTGGCATCCTCTTTTTTGCCCACTGTGATCTTCAGGTCCGCTTCCCATGACTTGAGATCCAAGGCAGCATCCTTGAGCCGTGGCCTTTTCTTTGTGGGAGGCCCATCAGTGTCATTTTTGTTATCATTGTCACTCATCTTTGTATCAGTATATTGTCGGTTGTTCCTTTGTGCTTTCACCAAATGAAGGGAAATCGATTCGATTCGATTCGGCCAATGCCGCAAATCACCAACCACGACTGCGTCGCCCACCACTGGATTTTCCCCTCCACTGGATTAGTCAGTCATGCCTGATTTTACCTAGCATTTCATTTTCAGAGCCAGCATTTGACCCCAGCACATCTACTAATAGAGACACCCTAGCAACACTTTGAGATATGGAATACATAATTTGGACGTGCCGGTCGCAGTGGTGGTAGTGGCTTGTCCATTTGGTGGCCATGGGAGCAACGAATGGCAGGCAAAGTAGGGCTGCCATTCTTACCATTTCCCCCATGAAAAATGAAGCATCTAGTTTGACTTTTATTTAAAAGATAATGCCTGCTACATGGCTGCAACCTCAAACGGCAGTAAAAGCGGTCCTCAACAGGATTTGCTTGGCCACCCTGCTGTCCTCTATGAAAGAGCCATCTGATCCCCGATGCACCAGTTGGCTCCAAGTCCTATGGATTCATTGCTGAAGCAGCGCTGGGGATAAAGAACACCGACCCCAGCACTCGTCTCAAACTGGTAAAAGGGGTGCAGGAAGATGTGGGCGGTAAGACACAACGAATCAGGCAGACTGGATTGAAGCACAACAAATACAACAAGCTGAGGCTCTTCCTTCAAAAACAAGCTCTGAACAATGGTCCTTATCTTCTGATTATTCCTATTCTTCCCCTGGCTACAGTGCTTGGGTGGGACGAAACTGATCCGAAGAAGGATTACTCCTACGATGTTATGATATGTGCCCCACCCCCCCTGGTCAGGATGATGAAACGATCCAGAATTATGAAGCGATATACAAGCAGCTGTTCACCAATGTCGAAGACAGTTCAATCTGCATACCTGAAGAAATTAAGACTGCCTCGGAGTTGCTGTCCACTTTTGCTGAAGCTATGGCAACGTCCACGTTCAATGACGACATCATGGAAGCCATGACAAGCGACAATACTAAAACTCGCGATGTCGCCGCTGTCGCTGGGAGAATCAAACAAGCAAGAGATAAAAAACAAAAAGTTGCAAATATCGATCTTCCTTCAGTCTTCCCAGGGATTTTGGACATGAAAGATGCAGCAGCCATGGCCAAGGCGGGTATCAGGGTTGTCAAGGCTAGAGTCACCAAAAAGACGTCACTTCCTCATCCTTATTTGCTTGCTGTCAAGGCAGCAGCGAATTGGTTTGCTGGTCGAAACACACCAATGTTACCAGCAGGTTCTGTGAGCGACTTGTGGTCTGTTTCTGATTATGACACTCATGGCTCATATTACAATGACGATTTTTATCCCCAACCGGCAGCACAGGATGATCTCGCTTCAGTCTGGTTCACATGTCCATGTTGAGCTCTTTTCTTGTGACTGAGGTACTGGCATAAATAACCACATCTAAGAAGCGCATTTTGGGCAGAAAGTGGTAAGGTCAACTATCGCCATGACTCCGAGCTCAGCAATGTGGTAGCACACTTGCTCCTGCCTGGACTGGTACGTCACCGTATATAGAGTTAGGGTTTTCAGGGGATCAGTCAGTCGGTCAGGAGGGGCTCCGGTGACGTCACTCTCGGTACCCCACAGAGACCAAAAGGCCACTTTTCAGCGAGCCATCATCAACCCCCGAAAACCCGTTGTTTGGACCCGCGTGCGGGTCAATGCGAGTCTGCAACGGGTCTTCGAGGGTTTGTGCGGGTTGTGCGGGTGAAGGCGAGTTTAGTCGATCACAGTTCATTCCCACTCAACCACTCGTATTAACTTACACTGTCAAGCACTTACTTGTTGGTTGGCTGTGTGAAGCTGATCACGATGGCCGACAATGGTCCTCTCCTCATCCACCCTCTTATTATTCTTCGGAAGGGGCTAACGATGTGCAACATTGCTGTGGAAGTTCAGCAGAGGAGGTATGAATCAACCAACATTCGCGTCTTCAAGGCTCATTTTGGGCGTCACCCTCGTCACATTGCACGAGTGTGGAGAGACCTCCAGATATCTGGAGTGATGACACGGGATGAAGCTGAAGATGAGGACTATTTGTGGGCTTGTTGGTGGCCTGCAATTTCCTCCGATGTTATGAGACAAATGACGTTCGAAATGCCCGCTTTCACAAATACATGCATGAAGATAAAATGCAACAATTTACTTGGATGTTTATCGATGCTCTCGTGGAGTTATACGAATGGAAAATCAAATGTCCAGCAGTGTGGCCAGTAATGATGGGAGCTTCTGTAGATGGCACTCAGAAACCTACGAACGAGCCAAGAGATGATAATGTACGACGCAACAGGAAGAATTTTTGCTACAAGTACAACATCGCCGGTTTGAATTATCAAGTAGCTCTTGCTACTTGGACAAACCGAGTTCTTTACTCTCGAGCAGATCCTGGAAGCACCCATGACATTACTGCCATGCGAAAGGAATTTATTGGAATGATTCCTGCCGGTTGCCGTGTTATTGCCGATTCTGGATATACAGGCAAAAGCGATCATGAGAAGGAAGTCTTTGCAGTCAAAAATTGTCTTGACGATGATGAAGTTGCCAAATTCAAAGCTATTGTAAGAGCCCGGCAAGAGTGTTTCAACTCGCGTATCACTTCGTACAAGTGTTTTAAACAGAAGTTTACCCATGGAATTGATAAGCATCCAAAGTGTTTCAAAGCTGTCGTGGTGCAGCTACAATACGCAATCGAAGATACCTCAGACGCCGGTGAGCCACTCGATACAGTCTAGATAATGCATAATAGAAAAGTTTGGTCACTGAACTGCTACTAGTATCTTTAATGGGTCTACATCCTGACATTTGTCTGTCTCTAGTTACTTTCTCTTGGGAGCAGGCTCGGCAGTGTCTGCATCATCGAGTTCTTCTTCATCATTGTTTTCTTCAGTTTGATTGATATCACGCTTCTTCTTACCGGTGCTGCCTTTGCTTATAATACCGGTCTCTTGCGTAGCCAGGATTTTGTCAAGCTCCTCTTTCTGCTCTTGGACGTATTGGTCCAGATGTAGGAGCTGAAGCTCAATGAAAGATGTATCCTCTCCACGGGCCTCAATGTCGTTGTAGTACTCGAGAAGGATTTCCTCAGCAAGACGTTCGCGAGCCTTTTGCTGAAGCTCACGATAGTACTCTTCGCTTTCGTAATACAAAGGATCAACAAGATCTTCTTCTTCTTTGTCTTCCTCATCCTCTGGATCGTTCTCTCCATTGCCACTCGCATCTTTGTTGCAGAGTTGCGCTTCAATGTCCGCTGCAGTTCCTCCGGCACCTTCTATTTCTACTTCCATTTTGTCGCCATCAGCGCTAGGAGCTGGAACGACAGTTGTATCTAAGAAGAACAAATACATTAAACAAACAGCTTAGTACATTACTGGGTCAACCAAGATGATGCACATTCTTCTAAGCAGTGATGGTCGCACCGTTCATCAATTTCAACATGACCTCATAGGCGTCTTCCTCGGGAGCATCCTCTTCCGCGTCTTCCAAAGAATCGACTATATAGGCGCGCCAAATGACAAAGAGCTCCGTGACAGTGCTCTTCTTGTTGTTCTTGGCATCAATGACAGTCTCATATGAGTAAGGCAGTGGAATCATTTTGAGGCTCCATCCTCACAGCCTGGGGAGAAGTATTCATTGGAAACTTCAAAGTCTTGAGAGGAGAGATCGATAATAGTCTTCTTGGGGCGGACCGAACGTTTCTGCTTAGTGACAAGCTTGGTAAGGCTAGCATGCAGCCTTTCTCCTTTGAATGCCGCCTTGTTCTTTTTGAGGATATCCAACCAGTCGGAAGACTTTTCAAGGTAGCTCTTGCTCTTGGGCGGCCCTGTCAAGTGGATTTCCTTGCCTTCAATCTTTGCTTTAAGCAGCTTCAGCTCGGAAGGTTTCGTGTTGGGTCGAGCAATCATGATACAATGGGCTTGTTTCTTGCCTATCTTCTCATCGGTCACCATGCTGACAAGATACTCTCCGTGCTGATCCTCATTGTCGAAATCAGCGGCGTATTTCTCCACATGATCACGCCTATCACCACCACGGTTCGTCAAACGTAGAGGACTTCCGATATTGGCTGCCATCTTGCTTGTTGTTGTTTGTCTCTTAATTGTGGGCGTGGATGTGATTGCTGGTGCCGATGCTTTCTTGCTGGCTGCTGACTTCTTCTTGGCTGGCTGTGGTGGTCTTTGCTAACCTTCTTCTTTTTGTCTGCTGGTGGACAAGTAGCAGTGGAGCAGTCGGCAGTGTCACAAGACTGTGCTTCCCAAGGAAGAAAGTGTTGTTGTTGTGGAGAAGAAGAAGAAGTAGGAGAGAATTGAGCGGGTGTTAGAGCTGGCATTTCGGTGTTGCACTTGTCGGCATTGATAAGCAGGTTTTGTCGAGTCTCTAAGAAGGAGTCCTTGCTACGTTTCCATCGATCCATCAAGTTCGTAACCCGCTCTCGCTTGAATGATTCATCACATCCAAGTTGATCAGAATAGGCGTCACAAAGGTTGAGCAACCAGCGGGATTCTCGACTTGACACTTGGGGCCCTCCAGCATTGAAGACGTGACCCATGAGGAATAGTTTTGTTTGAAGATCCACCGATTGCCTTGGAAGGTTTGAATCACATGCTCGGACACAGTGACAACCTTTGAACTTGCGTCGAGCCATGTTAGAATACCAACTCGATCTCAACTTACCGGTCGCTTTTTGCTTGAAAATGGATTGATTGTGTCTCCAAACTCTTCGTCGTCAAGATCGAGTTGGTAATCTTCGTCTCGAAGCTCTCGATCCATTATTGTGGCAAGATTGTGAGAGAGTGGATCTTTGTGCATATTTTCATGGATTCAAATCAATTCCGAAATTCAGTTGTCTTCACACAAAAGCTTGAGTCAGCCAATCCACCTTGCTAAGTGTGATCAAAGCGTTCATCAACGAGTGCAAAAGATCTAGACAAAGGCTTCAACCGCCAAAGTCTGGCTGCCTTCTTGAGCACTCTTGAATCAATTGTTGTTGTGGAGGTTGATTGTCGTCTTGAAGAGTCATACAGTAGGTGCGTCCTCACCATGGCGAGTAAACCGAGACCACCTGCCACTCTCAATGATGCAACATGGATCAACAGCGCTGCTAAGCGCCTCATTGTACAGGATCTCATGGACGGAATTGTACCATGTGATCAGAAAATCAAAGACATCCCAAAGCTCTATCAAGAATTGTATGAGGGTCGCGATGAATTCAAAGATTTTCCATTCGATGAAGAGCGCTACCGAACACGCATTGAACGGCTTCAGCGTGCTGTAAAGAGGTTGCATTGGGCAGCCAAGAAGGATAGAGAGTGCTTGTTGGAGTTCCGGCAGAAATTCCCTCAGCAAACCCACGGTCCGACGGGAAAGCCCTTGTGGCGTGACAGTCAAGCCGACAAACAACTCGACAAAGATATGGTTGATGGTCTTCATGACGAAATGAGACCCAAGGAACTCTTCGAATTGAGGGACATCTACAAAGATTCGGGGTTCACACTTCGAAGGTTTACCAAGCGCATCGATCAAAAGAGGGAAGCAACCAAACCGTACGGTGTGAACCCAATGCAAGCTGCATCGAAGGCAGCCAAAAAGGATCAGACCCAGGTCAAAAACCGCCCTGAGATCAGTCGCAAGGGCATCATTGGACCCTACAACAACGATATGCCATAGTTAATAGCGTTAATAGCATAGTAGCAATAGGTTGCGGGCGGCTGAAATCCCATCTTCAACTCATTGTAGTAAAAATTTGGCTGTGGGTGTATGCGGGTATCGCGGGTCAATGCGAGAGGGTGCGGGTTATCGCGGGTTAGACGTACATTAGCACGGGTTTTTGAGGGTTAGTGCGCGGGTTAACGCGAGTAAACGATGGCCTAGCCGTTTACGGGACTCATTATTCCAGGCATACTCGCCAAACCTGACGTCACCGGAGCCCCTCCAGTAGCCAATCCAGCCACATTGCCAGCTAGCTAGTAGCCACAAAGATTCTCATTTCTCGGATTCCATGGGTCCACATTAAATTTTGAAATCGATCTATGATAACATTGACAAGTATGAGAATGCCATCCAGCGGCGCGAAGCCTTCACGCTACCAATGTTGTACGATGCAATTGCGCGTGCCAAGGTAGCCCCATGGTCTGATCATATTGACGAAGTCTTGGCCGATTGGTATGTTGTTGCCCTTCGCGCTGGACTCCGAAAGGTTGAATGGGCCCAGCCCGAATCCACCCATATTGATCCTGATTTCCCCTATCGGAACATCTACGGTGATCTCTACACAGTCTGCTTGGGTGATGTCCAGGTAAAGCTTCATGATGGCCGTATCTTGGCAGGTGCTGCTATCCTTGGCACTGCTGACAATCCCATTGATGTGTCCATGGTGGCAGAACTCTGGCTTTGTTTCCGCCAGCAGAAGAATGGAGAGAATGGGCAGTGGCGACTCTTTGTTGCTCTGTTCGGGTACCCCCACTTATGTATGGTCTGTGCAATGTTTCGAATTTTCCGGCGCTTTGTCCGCCTTCGAAGCCTCCAGGATGTGACAACCCCTTTGTCGGTGTTTGTCTACAATCGATACGGACATGTCCACTCGGTTCATCCCCAGGTCATCCTTACGTCTATGCGTGCCATTGCTGCATCTCAGTTTGGGTTTTCCCCGAGCAAAGATAAGACAAAGCTTCGACGTTGGAGCTCCCACTCTCTCCGGGTCGGAGCTTGCGTGCTTCTTTTCGAAGCCGGCTATAACGACGTTCAAATCCAATGGCTGTTGCGTTGGAAGTCCAATGCCTTTATGGACTATTTGCGAAATACTTTGGGTTTGGCTCGACGCCACGCTGATATTTTGCGCCAAAAGAACTTTGGTCCTGGCGATTCTATGCCCGACATCATGTCGTTTGCTGGCCATTATGCTCCCACTGCCATTGCGGTGGTTTAAAATAACTTTGCATCACTCCTTTTCGTTTGCAAAGCTTTGCCTCCGTGGGTTTACACCTCTAGAGTAGGTGGTTTCTCCCACTCCAGCCGTCAGCTGACTCAGTTGACATGGGGCTTCCGGCAGCTGTGTCTGCGACACGCTGCTTCGTCAGCTGGACATTGGCTACTCAGTTCAATGTTGGTTTCCAACGGTTTTGGCTAGGTGCACCAGATTGCACCTTCCAACGGTTTTGGATTGGTGCACTAGATAGCACCGTTTCCCAACTCTAGCACTATCGTTTCGACACTGCACACACATGTGTATTTAGTCGTCCCTAAATAGTCCTAGTGAACTGCCCATGTCATCGGGAGTGCGGACGGCTGAGGCGGTGGCTGGGAGTTGAGGAAGACTCCTTTAGAATCATAAAATTTTGCACAATAAAACCAGTCCTTGACTTTTTAGTTGCTGATCTGCTGGTATGGCACTGCACCGGTATTGTCGCGGCTACCAGTACGCTCAGTGGTTCTGAAGACCGTCTGCTCACATAGATGTGCTCCAGTACCACCTCCCTCTTTCATTCTCAGACGGGCTAAGTCCCACAGCTTTGCATGTAGACTAGCTAGTACGATAATATTCTATAGTTGATTGGCTGATGGTTTAGACACGTCAATAATACTGCTAAAAGCTTTCATTAATTTTGAGTGCTCGCTTGTCTCTACAGATGTACTAGTATGTGAAATGTAGCGTTTCCCATTTCCACCTAGAACCATGCGTATAATCCTTTCGGAAGACAAGGATTGAATTTCACAGAGATGAGCGAGGCACCAATAAATATGGCAACAACAAGAAACACAGTACAACACAAAGCACTTACCCAGAATAAAGCCTTCGTATGCCACGAGCATCAAGTGCCAACGAAAGTCCAGGCTCGCCGAAAGGGCCGCCGACGAGAAGAGACGCATCATGAGCACCAGCATCATGTCTCCAATACACTGTGCCTTCCAAATCATTTTGCATTTGACTTGGCCACTTCCATCACTACCAAATTGGATGAAAAAGGCCGTAAGAAACTTGTAACCACATAGAATGAGTAGATTGAGTGCCATGAGTTGCGAGACAAACTTGTCTCCAATATACAAAGCAGCTTCGAGGCCTTGTTCCTCTAATTCCACCGACCCCGCTGGAGGGGAGTGTAGGAGGGCATTGGTCCATTCCAAGTAGATATCATCACGTGGGATAAACTCCAAAATCGTTCCTGGGAAGAACAACTCTCTTCCAGCAATCAACGTAATGACGGATGTCACCACCGCTACCGTTCGGGCCACAATTCTACTGGCCACTGACTGCGGAGTCTTTCCTTCTGGCATGGCAATGGCCGGCAGTCTGGTTTGTTGTTTGGGAGTAGTGGCTAGTAGTAGATGATAGAGAAGGACCAAGGATTCCACAACCAGGAGTCCCATGATGATTTTGGGAAATTGGTCTGCCCTGGAATCCTTCAGGTCCGGCAAGTACATGCCGTAAAAGGTAGCCAGTGCCAAATTGGCCGCCAACGCCATCCCATACAAGGGTTTAAAATGGCCTGCCATCCACTGGGCACCCTCCGGATGAAAGAGGAGCGGAAGTAGTTTCTGCAAGTGGACAATGGCGCCCGCGGCTCCCCCCAATTTTCGCACAAAGAGACCTCCCATATTGTTGGCATCGGTGGTGATCGCTTGAATGGCACTCAATCCACCCTGTGACGACTTCCAGTCGGCACTATCAAAGAAGAAGTTGGAGTCTGTGAATTGCTGTGTTGGATCGATTCAATTGAAGTAGGTCGGGGTTCAGACGGCGTAAGCGAATAACAATAGTGCCACACCAAAAACAATAAGAAGAGGTTGATGAGTGAGACATCCCAGAGAGCGAGCAGTTAGCGGCAGGCGAACAACTGAACTAAGTAGTTACCTGAAAGGCATCATCACCGAGAGGACCGACAAGGACTCTTCCAGTCGCGAGGAAATCTCTTAGGCCAAGGACGAACAAAGGCCCCGAAAGGAAAAAGACACAAAATACCAATGACAGAGGAGGAAGGTGCTCTTCCGCCAGGGCGGTCGCTCCTTTGGATGGATTGCTTGGCTTTTGGACATTCGATGGATCATCGGTGGTGGTGCCCTTTGATGAGGCTACTTTGGTTGTTTCGTCTTGTGACTTGTGTTTGTTCGTGCGTCCCGCTGCCATGGTCGTCTTATTTGTTTGTCTCTTGATAGTCTAATAATAATGATACGCTCTTCTTCTTCCTTTGCTCCAGCCGCTTGCCTCTTTGATTTTGTGATGGCGTCGTTGGTCGTCGTTGGCACGGCCTCCTCTTGTCATTGGCTCGCAAGAACCCGAAAAATCGAAATCATTCGAATTGTCTCAAATCGACTCAAATCGAATAGATTCTTTGGCCCAAAGATCCACCACGCTACCAGGGTTACTCGGCATTTTGTCTATTTAAGGCTATTGTATCTGATTACAGAGTTGCCTAAATGTTCTATGCTCCTTTGTAAAAGTGGCTTATGTCTCACAATGTCTACGGATGTCTCACAATGTCTCACAATGTCTCACAATGTCTACCAATGTCTCACAATGTCTCACAATGTCTACTAATGTCTACCAATGTCTCACTTTGTCTACACAGTACAGTAAAACAGTACAAAAATGTCTCACTTTGTCTACCAATGTCTCACAATGTCTCACAATGTCTCACTTTGTCTACCAATGTCTACCAATGTATCACTTTGTCTACTAATGTCTCTTAATGTCGCACAATGTCTACTTTGTCTACTTATGTCTACTAACTGTGTGTAGACATTTACACTTAATCCCCAAAACATTTTCCCAAACTTAAAAACAGGCAATTTCCCAAACTTAAAAACAGACAAAATGCCGAGTAACCCAGGTAGCATGGTGTCGGTCGTTTGCAGCTTATTGCAGCGGCAAACTCAGCCATTGAGTCCACAACCGTACGATATTTGATTTAGTTGACTTCAGAGAGACTAATAAAAGGAGTGTCTTTCTACACTACTTGAACCAGCCATTGGCACAACCAGTTGCTTTTGACCAAAGCCATCAAGAGAGTCACAGCTTCCTTTCTTTCTTTGCATTGACCAACAGTTCCTTTCTATAATTAGTTTACCATGTCGCCACCCCAACAGACCATCACGGTGACCACCAAGGAAGGCACACAGGTGGAGTATGTGATGCGTGGATTACAAGACGAGGAAGTGGACCGTTGGGCTGCCTTTTGTGCCTCGGTCTTTTCCTACAAGGCCAATCCACCTCCGCCCTCGTATTTTGCCCGTCACTACCACAACGATCCACAGCGTTCAGCGGCATTGATTCGAGTCATGATATGCGACGAGAACATCGTGGCATCGTGTCGCGTCTTTCAACGAACCATTTCTCTGGGCAGCGACAGTAGTACGGCGTTAGCCGGAGGCATTGGAGAAGTCTGCACGGATCCAGCGCATCGACGAAGGGGTTTGTCCAAGCTGCTCTTGCAAGATGCCATTCAAATCATGACGGAATACAAAATGGAATTGTCACTGCTCCATGCAGCTCCCGACTTTTTTCCTGTCTACGAATCCAGTGGATATTCCTGTACCACTTCCCCATGGTCGTTGGTCACGGTGGATCCTGTCAAACTAGTATCAACCACAGCCACAACAACCACAACACAATCTACTACTAGTACCAGCAGCCATACCACCATTCGTCTGGCACAATTTCCATCCGACACTCCGCAACTTATCAAGCTCCATCGAGCCTTTTCCGAATCTCGATTGGCGGGTACCATTATTCGCAGCGAACAATACTGGAACGAGTATCTCAGCCAAGAATTAGGCAACAGTCTGTGGGTCATGACGACCAACAACAACCAACAAGTAGTGGCATGGCTCTCTATTCGACCGCGAGGGGACAATCGCTACCAAGTACGAGAATTTGGTTGGGACCGTGACAGTGACAACAAGCAGAGTGCTTCTGATTGCTTTGGTGCTTTATTGGGTCAAGCAATGCAACAACAACAACAACCAGATGGCTGTCCTCCAAAGGAACCGATTGCACTGCATTTGCCAACCTTTGTTCTAAATGATCTAGGCGAGATGGACTTTGTGGATGTATCGTCCATCAAAGAAGAGAACGATTTGGGATGGATGTATCGACCCATTTGTCCTCTTTCCGAAGCGGCCAAAGAAGGCATGCCGGAAATCTGCAAAAAGATTCCGCATCTGGTCTGGCCCTCTGATTCGTTTTGAGAATGTAATTATCGACAGTACAAGCTTGCTGATAGTAGTATTTGACATCGCTACAAGTGAAAAGGTCTCTGTAGAACTGGAAAGTACGATGTAGTCTACAGTTGCTATATAATATAGCTGGTCTTTTTACCCGTGTCGAGTGGTTCGATGCCTTATTCAATAGATCTGTATGCCTTTAGGAAGAGATGGGTTGTTTCCAGTCTGTCTATGGACACCGCAATTCTGTCAAAAACTTACTCACTCACTTGCTGTTGGAAGTGCTGCAGCAGGTTTCTTTGTGTCGAGATGCATGAATTTCAGCTCTTCCATTCTCTTGAGGATGGGATTCAGAGATGGATGGGTCACGTAAGCTCCACAGTGATAGCACCAAACCTTTTCACATTGAAATAACAGGAAAAGCAGAGAAACAAGAGGGTGAGTTGCTCTACATGCTAGCTAGTGGCATAAGATATGTCAGTGAAAGCAAGCAATTGAACACATCATGACGTACAGAAAGATCCGAGAGGCTGAGTGCCACACAGTGGCCAACGGCTGGACTATCAGCATTGCTCTTTTTGGTTTCCTCCCAATGCATCAACCCATGGCCATTCACATATCGAGAGCAACGCAGCACCCCACATTCCAAACAAAACCAATTTTCTTTGGAAGGGCACATTCCAGTATCGTCCACATCGGCTTTGGCTTTGCCGGTTGCCCCTCCAGTAGTGGACTCTGCTGTTGTTGTGTACGAGCAACAAGTCGAGGAAGGCGAAAAGGAATCATCCACTCCAGAAGCCGAAATTTTCACGTGATCTTGCAAATGAGGACAATTGTCAATGGGTACCACCGGACCACCCTGATCCTGGCCCAAACCAGAGTCCAGAATAAAGGCGCAAGCGGCTTCCACGTCTGGACCGCACACTTCAATGGCTTGCTTGGCAGCGCCTGCCTCAAAACCATACACTTGAGTCAACTGCTCCAAGGCGGCCCATTTGCGTGCCAGGCTTTCGTCGCATTGTGGGGAAGCAGCGGCCGCTGCTGCAGGTGGATTGGAAGAGGCCATGGTCGATTGTTTATTGATAGAGTTTGCTAGTTTGCGAGACAAGATCTTTCGCTAGCATGATCGGCCAGCCTTGGATCGTGCCATAACTCAGCAGAGCTACAGTAAATCAAGAGATTGGGGATAAGGTTTGAAACAGTTGGCGGCATTTTGGAAAGCTCGCCCGCTACCATACAGAACGGTACGTACCAGTACCCGTAGACTACCTGCATGGTACCAGGTACCGGTACGGGTACAGTAGCCTGGTCTCATCTTTTGAGCAAATGACGAAACACCATGGCATTCACCTGCCCCCAAGACGACCTGACACGGCTTAACTTTGGCCACCCAGACCACAACAACCTCAGCGACAGACAGTACTTTGCCTGGGCTCTCAGGACGGAGACCAAGATCAGATTTGGAAAGCTGGAAGCCCGACATTCACCAGCATCAGAATACCATTCAACCACTTTGAAGTCGGACTTTCTGATTGATGTCTACCCATCATCATCTGGTGGTGAATACGAGGTGTTCGCCAATCAATGGGAACGTGACAAGAGCGCCTTTGAAAGAAAGCCGGTGGATTCCTTGCGGGAGACCAAGACGCCGGATGGAACTTTGAGACCGATCCTGATTAATGGATATCAACAAATGCCACACGCTTTGTCATCCAATCCGGACAACCAGGAGGGCACTCTGCCTGTTCCCCCCAACTTCTATACTTTGAAATGTGCCTAAAAGCCTTCACAGGATACAATATTTCGGGCCTCTACAACTCCAATGATACAGAGATTCCTCGAGCTGCCATGATGGGAGGCGCGATTGTGGCGGCACTCACGTGCTGGAGAGATGTTAAAATTATGCGCATATTCTCCCGTTCCAAAATTGACAGCTTCTTTGATGACGAGAAACTAAGCAGTGATAAGTTGAACGAATACACGGAAAAGAAGGACGCAACCATCCGGAAAATCCATAAACACTTTCACAAAAACCGCCGGGGGAACCCTTCCGAGTCTCCTTTCTATGCCGGTGATGTTGATATCTTCCTTCAAGCAGCTCCCTCGACCCGTCAGCTTCGCAACAAGCTACTTGACCATTTCTCAAAGGATGTTAATGACTCTATCCATGCCTACTTTGAGGGCAACAAGGGACTGGGCACGTGTCAGAAAGACTTGAAAAAGTTTGCAAAGGCAGTAGAGAGCCGACTGGAAGAACCATTCGATCCATACTATGGCGGAAAATTCGTTTATTCGCTGGCTCAGAATGGACTTTCCTTCATGTATGCTCCTACATCTCCTCACGAAAGCGTCGACGTCGACCTGTGGCCAAGGCCAACACAACTCATCATGTTGCAACCTGGTGCAGATTCGATTTGTTGGGTGCCATCATGGACTTTGATATCTCCATCGCCACCTGTGCCTTTGATGGTACGACAGTGCGTGTGACACCCCGGGCCGCCCTTTCATTGCAACGAATGCTCGTGGTTGTCACGCCATTCTGTTTTGAAGAAAAAAGGAATCGATCTCGCATAGTCAAGTACTGGAAACGCGGATTCATTCCAGCCGTAATCGACCCGAACTGTAGACATGCGAATGAATGCCACAACTTTGAGGCAGTTTTGGGTCTGGCGCCGAGTCCTGCTGCAGTTCCCGAAGCAGATCTGTTGCATGGTGGAGAATGGCGGTGCAGGAATTTGCGATCCAATGCCGAAGAGTACAACAATATGCTTGCTCTGATCAATGGCCAGGAAACCGCTGTAGCTCATGCTGATGATCCCTTGCGCATGGAAAAGTCCTTCAAGAAGGGGGGTGGCTGGCTGAGTCTTAACTTTTACGGCGGCCTGTGTTTGACTGCACACGCGTTTGGAGCGATGCAAAGGCCTACAACGAAGCTCACAGTTCGATGCAGGCTCAATGGCACGCGGAAAGAATCCGCTACATCAACAAGCACGGCTTTGAAGAGGGATATAAATCCCGTTTTCTCTTCCATGACATTTGGAATGCAACAGGCACCAACCCGCTGGATGACATCTTTGCTCAGGCCGCTCGTCACGAGTTCCCTGAACAAATTCGTCCTCCGATTGGGTTGAACCCAGAGAGAATCGTGGCTCGTTGCCAATCTTGCCCCGATTGGCTGCATGATTGTGAGTTTGGGACCCGGTACTGTGAAAAGTGCGAGAATTCGAAACCTCATGCGCGCCAGGACAAGCGCCAAAGACGTGATAGGCTTGTCGCTCTACGGGTACCGGCGACCGTGGACTGTGTTTGAAAACGATGACAATGAAGGCATCTCCTTTGTTTTAGCCACGTGATGATGAAACTACTTGAAGAACTGGTTTGTAGTTAGCTTGATGTGCAATCAACTATAGCTCGCTACACTAGGAATTCAAGCCTGATGGCGAGTGTCCCATGGTCGAGAACGCGAGAATGTGGCGTATTGTTACCGAACCGCACACGAGCACAAAGAGTAGCCGTCGATTCTTTCGAAGATAAACGTAAAGAAAGAACGTGAGAACGGTCCCTGTCAAAAGCATCATTCGGAGTTGAAGCCACAGCAATGATGTGGATTGCATCTTCGATTGTCGCTGCGCCATCATTTCATCCGAGAATGCCAAATAGTCAAAGGATAGCTCGTGAACTTTCTTCGTGGGTGTTGTAGTGTCCTGCTCGTCCTCTCCTGGTTCAGATTGTCGCGACACCGTGACCACCTTTTTGTTCAAAACCGAGGCATCCCAGAACCCAGTTTCCTCAGCTGGAGCAAGACGCCTCTTTCTTGATACTCCTATCATCTGATCAGAGTGCTGGTTTGAATTCCTGTTCACGAGGCCATCCAGTATGGAAATGCATCCTTGTTGTCTCTTTGCATCGAAAGAACTTCCACAGTAGTTTCGATGAAAGTCTGGTATCGAATCAGCTGCTTGCAAGAACTTTTGCACGGTCAATCGAAAGATTGGTTGCTTGAACTTCTCGCACAAGTCATTGATAGCCTGGTCACAGGAAAGTCCCAAGAGCTTTTTCACGTAATCGTGTGGCTTGATGCCATGAAAGTGAAGAATCTTGATCTTGTTAAACATATTGTTCTTCGGTTTGACTCCCCAATAGGCTTTCCAGTTCCAAAAGTTGGAGATTTGCTGTACTGTTTCCTGATAAAAGTCCAGGTATGCTCCCTGATCACTGGGGGCCGGATGATTGAACTTGGGATCATTGACATGGTCCAAAATGTAATGAAGGAACTTATCATATGTGGCTCTCATGTGGGGCACATTCATCAGCGTTACTCCCGCGTTGAGCAAGTTACCTGTGTGATGGCGATGTCGTTCGGCACTCATTCCAATGCTGTGGGTGAGATTCAGACCAAAGTCCTTGAGTGTAAACGGCTGCATGATCACTGTATCGGCGTCCAGCAGCAAGCAATACTCTGTTTCAATGAACCTGGGGATATCAATTCGTTGCCACGTCCCAAAGTAGCTACCAGCATGCAGAAACAAGTGACTCGTGGCTGAGTTCCCATTTTGCCGCATCTTTTCTATGGAACCCTGCCATTGTGGCTCATGCTGGTACAGCGTCACGTTTTGCTCCTTCTGCAGCCAATGACGAAACTCCTGGTCCTTGTTTCCATGGTACAGGACATGGATCTTGTTTCGTGGCATGTGTTGTCGTACCGAAGCAATCGATGCCTGTAGCATGTACTTGCCCTTTTCATCACTCAACTCGGTATAGGTGTAAGCGATGGGTATTTGATAGATATCCCAAAAATCTCCCAGTGGGATGGACTGGCTGTTGTACCAATATGCCCCTTCTTGTTCCCGGAGTGCTATTTGCAAGGCCGAAAAGGTGGACACACTGTTTCCAACCAGATACCGGAGGCTCCCACAAATGAAAAAGTCCATCAAGGCCCACAAATCACGAACCGAAGAACCAGGCTTGAGTGCATGTACGGCTCGTTGGTCCTTGTCCGAGAGAAACTGGCTCTTGGTGACAATGGTATATTGACTTTGGTTTTGCAATTCGTCTGGTACCTTGTGATCTCCACAATAGTAGATCCATCGATCCGTGGAAGTGAGGGCTCGATGCTGTAGTAGTTCCAGGAGACTGTGCTTTTTGTTGTCGGCTTCACAATTACCACGATAAATGCCATCGTTTTTTGAATGTGCACTCCATCGCTGACAGTGGTCGTGCCAGTCCGTTCCATCACGATGATGAAAGCAAATGCCATTTTGCTGCTTCGGAAGAGGCCCCATGACCTTCTCAATATGCGTTTGGAGAGTGGAGGATGGTTGAAAAGCTTTGAGTAGTTTCAGCACCAAGTGAGGATCTGCGATGGACAGCCATGTCAAGCCAGGGCACTCTGGCTCGGTTGCATTTTGGTGGTGTTGTGTCATGGTTGTATTATTGTTTGAATCTTGATGATTCCATTGTACCAACTCCATTTGAATCCCCAGCTCTAGAAGGCGTTTGCGCAAGGCTGGTACATCAAAGGCGACCGCCAATGGGACCGAGTTTTCGTTGGAGGGTACGACGGGATCATCCGTTGTTTGCTCGCCATTTACAATAAAGTAGTCTGGAACTTGTACAATGTCATGTTTTTCTTGAATCGCCTTGGCAATGGCAGAGGCATGAATGAGCATTTGATTGGACAAGCCATTGCATATGTTGTACTGAAATGGATCGGATGATCTAGCAGCAGTTGCAATGGCTGCTTGGAATAGCATCAAGATACCCCCAAAGACCAAACGCTTCCTTCTGAGAATCATCCTATTTTAAAAGCAGCCTGAGTTATCTTATCACTGCACTGAAGTTGTCTGCATTGGATGCCGTAACTGTGAAGCAAACATTGTAGACCTGGCCGCTACCAGTACTGGATCGACTTCAACGAACCCAAGTGAGCTGCATCTGGCAAAAAAGAAAACGAGATCTGTCCTCTTTGTGAGAGGTGAATGAATTTCGCCTTGCTCGCGTACATCGTATCTTCTGTCTTGCACGCACATTTGATCAACACCACAACGACTTCAGCGCACAGCGAACGATTTCATACGTGGACGGAGCCACCGGTACCACACGGCCACGTACCCGAGGTACGATATGCACGACTGGAAGATCTCCACATTGATACCTGGAGCACTTGCCCTTGATGTCACTCAACTCGGTATAGGTGTAAGGCCGCTCTCTACCGGAGGGACTAAAGTAGCGACTAAGCCATATTTCGTAGTTTAGTCCATAGTTTAGTCTCTTGGGGTGGTGTCTACCCAAGCCACTAAACGTCCCACGGACTAAAGGGTTTAGTCACAAAGTTCGTTCACCGACTAACCGGAGGCTGGTTAGTCGGTGAGCGAGCGTAACGACTAAAGCCTCTTTAAGAACTCTTTAAGAACAGCACTTTAAAAAAGAACAGCACTTTAAAAAAGAACAGCAGCCTCATTGCACAGCCTCACTATCAGAGCATTGCGACAGAGCTGATAGAGTAGAGGTGCGATCGAACGATCGATGAGGAGTATCGGTGCAAACGATCGAACGATCGAAGAGGATCGAACGATCGAATGACAGTCTTCGGTTGAGAATAGAAAGCCATCCCTCATTGCAGAGTATGGAGTGCGGGATGGCTTTCATTTCTCGGCCTTTGACTGAATGATACCGGTAGTAGAGGTGCAAACGATCGAACAATCGAAGAGGTCGCAATGGTGTGTTTTGAGTCTTGTTATCTCAGTCTTGTTATCTCAAAAAAGTAATCAATTCTATTAAGTCTTCTATTAAGTCTTTTGTTTGAGTCCTTTAAATCCACCTTGCTGATAGAATATTGGTAGCCCACCAAGCGATCACTTTTGTTAAATCTTTTTTGAGTCCTTTTTGAGGCCTTATAAGTCCAGCACCCTGCAATGGATTTAGTCGCAGTGTTTGTTTAGTCGCCAGGGTAGACACCACATTTTGACTAAAAACTCGACTAAATTGTTTAGTCCGAGATTTAGTCATCTGCTGGTAGACACCACCATTACTAAAGGATAATGACTAAATCTTGAACTAAACAACCACCTAAAGGATTCCTTTAGTCGCTACTTTAGTCCCTCCGGTAGAGAGCGGCCTAAGTATAGTAGCAACTTCTTGGGTTTTGGCAAGCTCATCTGCACTCGGATCGTTGCGTTGCTGATAAAACTGCAATCCGTTTTCTTTTCTTCTCGTGTCCAGTTTGATCAGTTTTCCACCACCGTGGCGGACGCTGCCATGGGTCAACAGAGGGACATTAAAGATGCCTTGTACCAGTTGTCAACCTTCATCTCTGCTTGGGGCAACAGCGATCAGAACAATGAAACCCTCCCCTTTGTAACAATACCTAACTCCGAAGCCATCATGGAGAACATTCGAAAGCAGGGCAAGTTCGAAACAATGGGCTATACTCCATATCTACTTCGTGAACACAGAGAGCCTTGGATTGAATATGCAAACGCCCGCTACCAAAAATGGGTAAAGGAAGCGCATGTACACAAGTACGGCAATCTTGACCGCCTTTCGCAAACAGGTTATCATCCCTTCATTTCGCAGTATGGTCCAAACCGCACTGTTGTCGAGAGCCCCGAGGCAAACCTTGTGATGGCATCTTGGATGTATTCGCCGCCTCCTGCAAGTTACTTCCTCATTAATGGAAATGCACTCTCAGTTCCGCGTTTGCGCGCCAGAAACCTTGCAGTGTTGGAATTGCAGAATGAAACTGTCATTTCGGCTGTGGAACAGCACATCGGCGTCCCAGTGGCTTTTACCGCTGAAGAGCACGCGGCATATCACAGCAAGCTCACAGATTCCAGTGCTGCGAATCCACACTCGTTTGCCGCTTACCCCGTACACAAGACTACAGGCGATCCCACATCAGGGGCTGTGGCACAGCTTAGTGCGGCCTTTGCCTGGGATGTGGCACTATGGAACCTACTCCCAGACGGAGTGCAGGGAATTCACGTTGTCCTGCGCAATACGTGCACCCAGTCCTATACGTAAGTGCTGTTGGTCGCGGTCTTTTCGCAGTGTATGCTGTCTCCTTCTGACCTTCACAATCTTATCTTGTGCATGCAGGTACAACATAGTTGGAGGTGATGCATTTTTTCTGGGGGATGGGGATCACCATCAGCCTCAATATGATCAATATGAAGTACCTGTGAGTCTTTCTCTCCACAGCCATCCTGACTTTGAAAAGGTACCGGGACACTGCCTCTACTCTATGGTACGTACGGCTGAGAGCTCTGAGGGCCTTTTTCAAGTTTGGTTTTGGATACTCAACACATCGGCCTCCCTTCTCTTGGTAACGTAGCACATCTTTCCCAGCGAAACATTCCAGGGTAGTTTCGACACCAATACCCCCGAGGTCTTTGCTGCAATTGTGGCTTCCACCTTTCTCCTTGTGGCTGTTGCATTCTGTATCTACGATCTCATGCAAGGAAAGCGCAACTCTAACCTCATCAACAAAGCAGCTCAGTCCAATGCCATCGTGACCTCCCTCTTCCCAGACATGATGAGAGAACGGCTATTCCTCCAGGCAGAACAAAAACAAGCCGCCAAGAGCAAGAAAGGAAGCCTTAAGACCTTCCTGAACGATGGCAAGCAGGGCGCAGTTGACAATTCCATGAACCTCCTAAGCAAACCAATGGCTGACCTTTACTTGTCAACGACGGTCCTCATGGCAGACATTAGTGGTTTCACCGCCTGGTAAGTTATCGGAGCTCCATTGGCAAATTGAATAAGTTGAAGACCTGGCTCATTATGATCACGTCATCTCGCGCAGGTCTACGGTTCGGGAACCCCACCAGGTGTTCACTCTTTTGGAGAGCATTTACGCTTGCTTCGATGAGATTTCGAAGAAGAGACGAATCTGCAAGGTAGAGACCGTGGGTACGTACTTCGAGTACTAATAAGAAGAGATGGGTTGCCAACGTCCAGAATTTCTTCATGACTCACGATTCTCGTAATCTCGAACCCCTACGACACAGGAGCGGTAGAAAACAGGACTCGTGGCGCGACTCCGCGAATTAACCACGAGTACCGCGAATCCGCGACTCGCATCGCGACCGCGCGCAAAAACGCGAGCGCGGCCACGAAACACCGCGAATAACCGCGAGATTTAAGATACCGTCGTGAAAGACTTAAAGGCTAGAGTTGGCCGGTCCAAATCCAATGACTGCAGCAGCAGCAACAACAGCACAACCTCTCGTCTGTATTACAATGCCCAATCCAATGGCTCACACAAAATCAACCAAAAAGGTTGTTGATCCAAACGCCAATCCTCTTGCTCGTTGGAGCAAGCTGCAACACCACGACAAGCTCATCTGCTGGCATTACTGGCGGTGGATTGTCACGAACGGAGAAGAAGGCTGGGACGTAGGATCTGCTGGCTCCGTGTATCATCAGCGGTCATCGCAGCTGCTCGTGAGCCTTGGAAGCGACTCCTGGTTTCGGCATCGAGGCAGACAAATGGTTTCTTTGGCTCAGAGATTTGCACAATTGAACCAACAGCCACCTGAAGACCCAACCAATCCTCCAAATTTGGATCGAAGTTCAACACCACCTCTCCTACTCTCCCTCACTTACTCGAGCCTGTCCCTCGCTTTGGTGGTGATCTATTTGCAACTCCACCGACCTCCCCAACTCCTGTCATGTCTGGAATTCACTCTCCCAGAGCCACCAAAGCCAAGGCCAAGGCTCCAGCTCCAGCTCCAGCTCCGGCTGAACCAGAAGCCGCATATCCAGGGTTGTCGGCTCCCATGGCCCATGGCATGTTTCGGAAATTCAATTACACCACCCGCAAGACCGAGGTTGCGATGCTTTGCCGTACTATCCTTCACAATGGTGTCACAGAGAATGATATTGAATTTGAGTGGCAGGCTCCCCGGCTTCTCATGATTCGAGTTGCTTGGCCAGATTGGTTTCAAATGGCCGAGCAGATGGCGCAATTTTGTGTTGATGATGAGGGCAAGATGCTATATCCACCGGAGCATCCATTGACGATGGATACCTCCGAGCGCAACCAAGCGCTTGTTGAAGAAGATAATCGCATCTGGGATTATGGCTATATCTGCTTTGATCAAGACATGGTAACATCTGAAGATCCAGCTATGGAGTTACTCCAAGTGGACATCGAATCACGCAGTGTCAAAGTCAACGTGCTCCAGCTCTACGTCAAGTAAGTTACCACTGACTGTCGGAAAAAAAGATGCAAGCAATTTGCTCCTTGTATGTGGCTCCTTTATCTCATCTGATTGCTTGTCTGTTCTCAGAGTGGCTCCTGTCGACACGGAAAAGAAAGCATCAAAAGTGACTGCAACTCGTGTTGTCAAGCTTGGGACGGGACCACATCCTGGAGGCACCAATGTACGTACCAGCTCACTTCTCAATGAGGCTTCCAAAGATCGCTCGGGAAAACGCAGTCGTTCTAACGATGGTTCATCAGTAGGCGATGCAAACGTAGACGATGTCACGGCCGAGGAGGAGGAAATTACAAGCCGAATGGATGAGAACGCGGGCGACTACTGAAATGAGGAGGGTGAGGAAGAGGGCAAGGAGGAGGGCGAGCCTTTTGATGAGGTTGTCATTGTGCAACGATTGAATAAAGATTTGGCATTGGCTCAGCTGGAATTTGGATTCTTGGGTAATCAATAGAGTGGCCGATGGGTGTTTATCTGCTGCCAATACTATAAACGTTTCAAGTAAATGATGATACATACAATCTGTTCTATTAATAGACTAGATTAATCGTAAGAAACGTCATACTCGACGTCGAACAACAGCGAGTCTCCGTGCTGAAACTTGAGCTGTGTCACAACAGCCACAGAATCAAAACAAAGTCCGTGCTTCTCCATCATCTTGTTGCGTGGTTTCATGTGTCGGAAAGGGACAACTAGCACATTAAATATCTTTAATCTGCTGTTCCCAGCCTCGTGTTGGCCTCTCACAACGCTTTTGTCCTTCCTGCCCTTTCGAGATGTTGCAACAGTCGGAGATTTGAATTTTGGATCTCCCTTGTAACCGGAGTCAACCTCCACTCCCTCATCCTCCGCAAGATGAGTCAAGAGCCCCTCAATACAGATGGCCGAGTCGCCTTTTCCAGCTTGAAAGGGCCCATTTGTCCAAACAATATGGCCGGTCGCGATGCACATTCCCACCTCATATTTGACTGCCGGCCCATTAAATTTTTGGGAATATCATTTCTTGTCGAATGGCCAAGGCTCATTAATCATGCAATCAAGAGCATCAACTGACATCAAACAGCTTGACCCACTGGAAGGGTCGAATCCTCGATTGTCGAGCTGGATAACATCCGGCTTGAGAGACGCAATTTTTTCCAGCATGTACCACGTCCACTTTCGGTACGTAGGAGCCGATGGCCACCCAAAGATCCTACGATGCACAGCCACTGTCGAATAAACTTTGATATGCACAAGCGCCCACAAAAGATGCTTTGGAGCAGCACCATTCAAGTCGATAAGAGGAATAAGTAGGTTCCAAAGAATGGAAACAATTCCAATCGGAGCGCCAAAGAATCCACGGAAAATCTCATCTTCTTCTTTCAATTTTGCCCGTGATGGAGTGCCGACTACTTCTGGCATGCTCAATGCTTCTCTGGCCACTTGCGCCATGGCGACCGGGTCTAGTGAAAGCAACGGCATCTTTAGATTGAATAAATCCCATTGTGGGATCTTTCATTGGCAGTGTATCTGAAAATGTTTTACGTGACAAGATTATAGTCGTCTTATATCCTTTAGAATTGTACTTTAAGTCTTCCGCGAGCTGTCTCTAAGTCTCGCGGTTATTCGCGGAATGTCGTGGATCGGCGGTTAAATCCGCGGTTCGCGGATTCGTGGATTCACCATTAAATCGCGGAATCGCGCAGCGAGTCACGGTTTCGCGAATCCAGTCGCGTTTTCTACCGCTGCTATGTCGGTGAGTGACAATCACACAAGTCTTGTTCGGTTTGCAACATTTTTCTGATTTCTCACTTTTTTCATTCAATTCTGCAGCTGTCTGCGGGCTCCCTGAACCTCGAAAGGATCACGCCATTGCCATGGCACGATTTGCTAGAGACATCCTTTCGAACATGTTCCGAATAACTAAACAACTCGAAGTGACGCTCGGTAAGTTACTAGCTAGTATCCCATGCGGTGAAAAGTGCCCTTCCTCTTGGTTCGGATTGCTCATCGTCCGTTTTTTCCAATTTCCTACAGGCCCTGACACTGCTGACCTCGGTTTGCGTATTGGCATGCACAGTGGTAGGTTCACACTGTAGTCATCACTATCATTATTGGCCGCACTGCTGTCCTCAAAGTTCTTCTTTCACTCCAGGCCCTGTTACAGCTGGTGTTTTGCGTGGAGAAAGAGCTAGATTCCAGCTGTGAGTAGTTTGATTGTCATGTCTCTCAGAAGCTGGAAGCGTCTGGAGTCGAGTCCTTGCTAACAAATCATTTCATTTTCATTTTCAGTTTCAGTTTCGGAGACACCATGAATCAAGTCAATCGCATCGAAAGCTCGGGGCAACGGGATCGGATTCACTGCAGCAAGGAAACCGCGGAACTCCTGAAAGAGGGAGGCAAGGAATCATGGATCGAAAAGAGGCATGATGTGGTGCATGCAAGGGGACTCGGGGAGCTCGCCACATACTGGGTTACTGTTAAGGGAGAACGTGGGGCTGGAAGTGTAGGCTCGTGTCAATCTATTGATACAGTAGAGCCCGGATTGTAATATGGTGCCCCACTCCCGGGAGTGGATGAGAAAACCAATCGACTGATAAATTGGAATGTGGAGATGCTACTTCGAATCTTGAAGCAGATTGTAGCTCGTCGCGGCCAAAGCAAGAAATTGAATGAAGGATGCACCTCGCAGCTTCCTCATGACTACACCGGGAAAACTCCGCTGCAAGAAGTACGCGAAATCATTCATCTTCCTGAGTACAATTTTCGCAAGAGCCGCAAAGAAGTTGACCCCGAGACAGTGGTGATCCCGACTGAAGTCGTGCAGGAGTTGCATCATCTTGTCAGCAGTATTGCAAGTCTCTACCACGACAATCCATTCCATTCTTTCCAACACGCCAGTCGTAAGTCTTGTCAAGTTCAAGCGTGCTTGCACAATCCCCTGTATTCTTGCTTCAGGTGCTGACACCCTCTCCCCACTCCGTTGCTTTTTTGGCCAGATGTGGTCATGTCCGTCACAAAACTGCTCTCCAGAATTGTAGCCCCGGCACAAATTGAAGTTGCCGCCTCGAAGCGCAGCATGCACGACACCACATACGGTATTACCAGGTAAGGAAGGATATTGTGTGCCATCGTTACTGTTTTCAACCGTATTGGCGGCATGCTTCTCACCCAGCGCCTTCATCTGCTTCTCCCAGTGATCCTTTAACTCAATTCGCATGTGCATTCAGGTGAGTAGAGCTGGAACAATCCAAAATGTCAGCATTGACAGGCAGCACCGAGATCTAACTGGACCTTTCCCTCCTCAATTGATTGGTAGCGCACTGATTCATGATGCAGATCATCAAGGAGTCAGCAATGCTCAACTGGTTAAAGAGAGCACTCCGATTGCCTCCAAATATGAGGAACGCAGTGTAGCTGAACAGGTAAGCTGTGAATACTCAAGCGATCTAAACGGTTGTTGCTGGTTTCTGTACCTCACGTTTTGGTATTCTACTCTCTCAGAACTCATTGGATCTTTCCTGGGAGCTTCTTATGAGAAAGGACTACGATCAACTGCGCGCTTGCCTCTTCGAAAAGGAGGCTGACTTGATCCGCTTCCGCCAGCTTGTAGTGAATTCCGTGATGGCCACTGATATCACCGACAAGGATCTGAAAGCCCTTCGCAATGGCAGGTGGGATAAAGCCTTCAAGAAGCGGCTCTTATCAGACAGCAGCCGCCACAGCAATGGCCCCCATACCGGGGAAGAGAATCAGAGAGATGCTGTCAATAGGAAAGCTACAATTGTGGTAAGTGCCTGCTGAAGCTCTGGTGCGTTTACATAACCAGCTGTGATGCTTACCCTTCACGCTTTTCATCACGCAGATTGAACATATCATTCAAGCCTCCGACATCAGGTATGCACGCTTCTACATTTGACTTCTTCTGACTGCTTCATCACCTTTGGTTGCTCACCTTGTTCATCATTGTTTTGACTTTTCTCTGTCCAGTCACACTATGCAACACTGGCATGTCTATCGAAAGTGGAACCAAAACCTCTACGAAGAACTTTACGTTGCCTACTTGAACGGGCGCATGGAGAAGAATCCCGAAGAGTTCTGGTATAAGGGAGAATTTGGTTTCTTTGACTTCTACATCATACCCCTGACTCAGAAACTCAAGGACTGTGGGGTATTTGGTATTTCCAGTGATGAGCTTCTGCATCACGCCAAGAAGAACAGGGCTGAATGGGAACCTCACGGCGAGGCAGCCGTTGCCGAAATGATCCAAGACGCTCGTCGAAAATATGGCGTCAAGGATATCGATTGTTAGCTGGGTAGCTGGCGACCTTGCAGACCGTGCCGCACTTCTTTGAGCCTGAGATGGGGCGGTTTGCCTAACGGCGGCGACATGAGGAAAATAAAAGATTAGACGATGGACATTATCTATGCGGCCACACTGATCACATACACAAATTAGGTTCACTTGATAATATTTTGCTTTGACCTCCTTTTGTTAATAAAATCGGTTCGAAGAATGCAGGGGTGTCTTCCATACGGTATCGTTCGACCCAACTTATTAAGCATCCTGCTGGTTAGCAAAGTTTTTGTACCACTAATTCGAGGACTTCAGTTGGTTGTACGTCTATGTATACCGGTAGCTCTAATGGCGACCACTATTTGCATGTATCCTGATCCATGCAGCTGAGCCAGTGGTTCGTACCGGTACCAGTTACTGTACTAATACCACGACAGCTATGCCGGTATGTGGTCAAGTTCCTCGTTCAACTCCCACGGCTTTTTGAAAAAAGTCGGCCTGACCGATGACAGTCGAGCCCCGCTCGAGGAGCGGAGCAGGGTCAACTCAAACAAGGTTAAGGATATTGTTTATTTTCCGGGTCTCTTTACCTCTTTCCTCATTACTTGTGGTGCGAATGTGGAGATCGATGGCCACCCTCAGCGAAATCCAACCCACTGCCAAGCCGATCACCGTCGACAACGCTGTCCTTATCCTGGCCGTCATCTTTGTAGGTATGTAGATGGCAATGAAGTTGTGCGATTGTTGGCTTGTCTTGTAATGTCGGGTCTGAGGTGTGGCGATGTGTATCAGCCTTGTGGCTGTGATTGCTGTTGCTGCTGTTGCATGATCGTTGAACGAGACTCACCACTTCAGTTCTTTCTTGTTGCTTCGCGCAGAGATCCATTGAATATTCAGCATGCCAAAGCAAATTACAGATATCCGTGATTTCCTGCAAAAGGCTCGTCGATCTGATGCCAAGTTGGTCAAGATCCGCAAGCGTGATGCCCAAACCAAATTCAAGATCCGATGCTCCCGCCATCTCTACACACTGGTCGTCACTGATGCAGAAAAGGCAGACAAGTTGACCCAGTCCCTTCCCCCAGGCTTGGAAAGAAAGACCATCTAAATTAACTAGAAAGAGGGTTGAAAATCGGCTCAGGCTGCTTCTTGAATGGTCCGTTTCGTCGCTTGTTTGGGAGAGCATTGTCAGACACCCAATCCACACACGCCTCTTCCTCTGAGAATACCAATGGGACTTCCTAGAGGAACGGTTGTAGCTAGCTAGTTAGGAAAGGTACATAGTTCAGTAGCTGAGAAACTGACTGAATCGAATCGCCCCGATGACCGGATAGATGTGCATCTTCCATTTGGAAGTACCGAGGAGCGGGTCTGCCTCTTCGTAATCACAAGTGTGGTTCCATCGCCCAAGGTGCCTTTTCACCATTCAGAGAACCTCCACCTGAAGTCCTTGGCAGCTTCACAAATTAGAAACGATCATTCCTTGGAGCTGACTACAAGCTACGGTTTAAGAGAAAAAATGGTCAATCAAACAGTTCGGGTCACTGAGTTGGACGTCAACAAAATCATGGTAGGAGGTTTCCGCCCGCTCAGCCAGTCTGATTTGTCTGTACCGCAGTGCGCCGGTTGTGGCCACGGAGTCGTCCTTCAATTGGTCGTCAACTCCATTAAAACTTAGTCCTCAGTCAACTTACGCATGGCATTGTCGCTAAAAGCAAGAAAGCATGTGGGTTGTACAGAACTGGCTGACATTCCAAGCAACGTTGGCGTCGGACGGAGCCTCAGAAACCTCAAGCTTGCTGAGGTACCTCAGACACGATCTATCTGATCATCGAGGAAGGCTCCTCGTGATACATACCGTATCGTACTACCGTACTTCTTAGAGCAAGTCATTTCCTTCTCAGGGAACCGAAGAGACACCTCTCAGACTTGCTATGTCACAATCCTGAAGGGACCCTCACCTGGGTTTGCAACCTACATTTTGCAACCTAGACTGCTGTAATTGTTTTGCTAGCTGGCGGTGTGGATACATCAGTCAACCCCGTGTTGGTACTAGCTAGTACATTCAACCAGATGACCAAACCACGGGGATAGTTTCCTTCTTTGGGTTGGGGTTCAGAGAGATCCTAATATTTTTTACTTTTGTAGCTCGTAATGACTCGACGCAGCAATCGCATCCGCATCGTCTCCCCTCGATTATTATCAGCAGCAGAAGTTGCTACCGTATTACAGCTCAAGAACGCGACCAACTGGTAGCTGATAGACTCAGTTGTCTTTGCTTTTCAAGATGGTGTATGGTCTCATTCAGTCGTGCCGATATGCCTTGAAGTATCGTGGAGGATGGAGAGGTCTCCTGGAGCACATGTACACGGTAAGATACCCCTTGGGCGGCTATCGGCAGTTACTTGACTGACGCAAGGTTTGAATTGCACTCTTTGGACGGTTGTTGTAGCGTTCAGACAAACCAACTTGGTTTCTCGCTGGCTAAGATAGACGAATTGAAAGGAAAGAGAAGAAAATTGTGTTGAATAGTTGGAATTTGGAAAGAGGATTCCGCCGATGCCATCTCGAGCACTCACGTACTCACCATGATGTTTCCTGTGTCGAACTCTCTTTTGCTCTCTGAAAAGAATGGAGATCATCCATTCAAGGTCGGCACGTACATGGGATGTGATCCCATGGGCAATCGCTATTACGAAAACAGGGTGGACTATCCCATTGGTCAGCATCGATGGGTTGAGCCGTAAGTGGAATTCCGATGCATCTTTCGTTACTCAGTAGTTCCTGTACATGTAGGTTACATCTTACAAATCTTCTTCAACATCTCTTTGTGTAGTGCTGATATTCATAACTTTGACAGTACCCATGTTCCCCCGGAATGGCATGGCTGGATGTGCTCCATGAACGATGCCACTCCCTCTATGGAACAGGAGTACATGGAAGAGATGCACAAGCGTCAACTCAAAATGGAGGATTCCGATGCACCATACGTAGACGCCGTTGGACACCAGGAGCCATACTTTAACTTCAACCACCAACACAATCAATCCCAAATCCGTTCTCGTGGATACGGAGTGGGTAACCACGTGGTGGGACTTCCTCCAGGTGCTCCCGATGCTTTCTACACCCAACCGGGCTCACCCTACAATGCGGCCAGCATTCGCAAGTTGGAGTATGCTGGAGACTTGGATGAAACTAAGGGTGGAGGCCGTCCCTACAAGAATGATATGTGGAAAGAACGTCTCATGACGGATGAAGATAGGGCTGCCATTGCCAAGAAGGCCGCGGACGCGGCGGCACTGGAAGCCGAGAAGGCCAAGTCTCACAAGCCGCTCAGTCTCCGTGAGCAAGCTATTCTGGCACGTGGTGGTACTTTGAAATAGATCATTGCATTATCTATTTTTAACTAACGCAGCCACAAAGCGAGGAGGAAAGCAGCCGTAATGTTTAACAGTAAACTTAGCCCCAATCAACTTGTTCTCTATACGGGTATAACCAACCAGCCAAGAGGACATAGAACGAGCGATCAGTGAGGAATCCAAGGCAACCTCACTCCCCCGTTGTTGCATCTGCCGCTCCTTCTTGACCTGTTGGTACTTCTGCTTCTTCCATTTGAGAATTGATTAATTCCTCTTGCATCGTATGCACCATTGAACCAAGATGAGACACGTCTTCTACTTCAAACAGTTTGTCCTTTGGGATCTTATCGTTCAAAGTTCGTTCCGTGGGATGGCTCTCGCCCAGAACTAGCTGCAATTTGCTGGGGCGTGCTGTGAATTGGTCCAGCGTCCTCTTGAGTTCGTGGCACTTGGCAAACAGGGACTGCCGGCAAAAGACGTACAATCCCAGGCGAGATCTCGAAACAGCCACCACCAAACGCCGTATATCGCGAATGTGCCCCACGTGGTGTGTTCGTACCAGCGACAAGAGAATGAAATCGTTCTGCTGTCCTTGATACTTATCCACCGTCGAAACAGCACCAGGTCGGATGCCAGCCAGGGGGGTGCCCTCGCCACACCGTTGCGCCAGAATGTCTTGAATCAGAGCTTTCTGACCGTTGTAGGTGGTCAGAATGGTGATTTTCTCTGGAGAGTGTCCAATCAATACCATGTACTGGAACAAAGCCACGGCGTATTCGGCTTCGCCAACGTTCTGGTAGAAGTATGCCGTTGGGGATGATTCGCCCTTGCCCTCGAAGTCTTCCACGTTAATGATTTGGAATGTGTGGGCAAATCCAGAGTTGACGAGCTGGAATTCCTTCGATTGTTGCACATGATCAAGATCTCCAAGATTCTTGTAGCGCCAGCTGTACAAGCTGGCAATTTCTGCCCGAGCTCTCCCTTGCTTGTCGAGCTGCACGTATGGAACGTCCAACCGAATGAGTCGGGAGAATAGGCTCTGGTCGAGATTGCTGAATTTTGAGAACGCCGTGTTCTTGACCACCGGTGGTAGTTGCTTATGGTCCCCCATTAAGCAGACCCGCTTCAGACGCGAAACACCTGCTGAACTTCTCGAAGACTCGTCGGATTCGCCCCGTTGGAGCAGCAGCGGGATGAATGTTTCAATATCCGACATTTGTCCAGCTTCTTCCATCACAACGTTGTCGTATTCGAATCCAATTTCAATCAAGTGAGAACGGGCAATCGCAGCATGCGTGCAGGTCATCGCAACGATTCGAGCCTGCTTCATAATAAGATAATCCACTCTCCGTCTCTGCGAATGGAGCAGCTCCAACGGACGATATTCTGCGAGCTCTGCAAACATCTGGTTCAGTTTCTCAAAGCTCTCGCGGGCACGAGATAGAGTGACCTTTTCGTTCTCTCCGACTTGGTTGTAAGCACCGAACGGGAATATGCCTGTTACCTCGAGGTCGGGCGCTTCCTTCTCTCCAGTCAACGCAAGATTCTTTTCAAACATTTGGATTCGTTTTTGCACGTGGTCAAAGAAGAAGTACTCTGCTGTTTCACAGGTGTATGCCGCGGATCCATCCTTTCCGCGGTCTTGCTGGCTACTGACCCCAAGTGACTCCGACAACAGCTGGACCTGCTCGAGAAGCTTAGAGCGTTGGTGTAGAGAGTATGCCACACGGCCAGGTTTGGAGAAATCGTGCGTTGAAGACGTTTCGAGATCGCGTTCACCTGATCCAAGTCGCACCATATATCTTTCGTTTATGTCACCTCTGGACATGACCTTCTGGAAGATGTCGTTCAAAGCTGCGTTTGAGTGCGTGATGATCACTGTGCGCTGAGCAGGGAAGGAATGATAGAGACTAGCAATGATCTGAACAGCGACATCGGTTTTTCTGCGGCGTCAACCGGTCACGACACAAAGTGGCGAGGATTAGAATCCAATCAAAGTGCTGAACCAGTGGCACCACAATCCAATTGACTTACCCTGTACCCGGTGGTCCTACAACGAGACTGAGACCAGGCGACAAGCCTGCACGGATCGCTTCGACTTGAGGCCGAGTGAATCGTACGGGATTTCCACTGCAGTCTGACGGAAATGGATACGACGTGGCTTCAATCTCGTTGGCCCCTTCTACAAACCTGATCCTGTAATTCTTGCGCCCACCGCTTGCCTCGGCATCACCTGGCAATTTGTCCCTGTCATCGACTGTGATTTTCATGGACGAAGTTGCGAGCGCCTCTCGCAAATGTTTTTCGTCTAAAAACGTGTCGCCAAAATCCAAAGCTGCATCAGGCTTGGCCACTCCCACAGTTTTTCTGGCGTATGACCGTACAGTACTCGATTTGTACGATGCTGAGGTAGGATCGCCCAAACCCAAGAGAATCATTTGAAGCCACGATGGCATCACCCGACTGATGGATGCCACACCATCCATCAAACCCCGAATTGTTTCCAACACCGATTTGAAGTTATTTTCGCTGCCCTTTCTCCTGACAACTAGATTCATCATCTGCAAGCATCGCAAAGAGACACGGATTGAATTGAGTGGATGTCACACGCCAAAGCGTTCGATCATCTGTGCATCAAAGAGAAGAGACGTACCGCGTAGAGCTCTGTCCCCACCTTTCGGTCCATAACATACTGGGCAGGATCCAATGCGACACGAAAGATGCGTTTGGTCCCACTCGGCGATTCTTTGGAACTGGGATCGCTCAAGACATTTCCTTGTTCATCTCGAACCTGCAGCACCATACACCCGCGGACAGCAGCCACCCCAAAACGCTGGGGAAAGGTGCCATCTTCTTCGTCTGGAACTCGTCGGTCGAGATCCCGTTCCGAAAAGGGCTTTTGGTGTTGTTCTCGATAAAAGTCTCGCATGGCGGGTGCCGCCGCGCCAGTCATTTTGCTAGCGTCGACGGTGACCAAAAACAGATTGTCAAATTCGGCCAGCTGATCCCACTCTCGACGAATGGAGTCTCCACATGGTTGCAGATCAATGGCAAACTCTGCCACCACCTGTGCTGGCAAGACATTCCCCAACGTCGGTGGATCCACCCTTTTGATCTGCACCACATCGTCCAGTTCCAGAGCCATGCGTGCCCAACCTCGAAATTCGGTTTTCAACACAATATCCTCACCTTGATCGATATCCATGGATTGTCGCACGACTGGCCGGAGTCGTCTAATGACATCTACCAAGTCAGATCGAATTTCGTAGGCACTTTCGAGCCTGACCAGTTCAAAGTTTCGGAGCAGATAATCTTGATACGACAAGAATCGCTTGTTGAGTTTTGGCAGCGACAAGACGGGTCCGGTTTGCCGCATGGCCAAGTGGGTGGGAGGAATCAAGTTGTGGTCCCATAGAACCGTTTCGGTAGGATATAGGGGAAACGATTTCAACTGTTCCAGGGGATGCGGTGGAATGGTGAGATACTCCAAGAGTACAGCCCACAAGAATGCATCATTTCGTTCTTCGGTGACGTCTTCCGTCGTTTTGCTGTCGACGAGTCGTAGCCGGTGTAGCAATTCGTCCAATTGTCCTTCCTTGAGGCCACCCAAGACGCGTCGTACGTATTTGGCATTGCCTTCGGCACCAATGCTATTGTTGTTCTTGTTCTTGTTCTTGTTGTTGCGCTGATTATGATGATTGTTGCATAGCAATCCTACCCCAGCGTAAATCACGTCCTTGAGATGAGGATAGTGTCGATGGCACATTTTTTGTAACGTGGTGGCTCGTCGATGATGCAGCGAGACAATGTCGACAGGCGTCGGTGACAAGCTCTTGAGGCTCATCTGGGTGTTGACGACCACACTGGTTTCCAAGGGCAACAGTGTCATTAATCGATTGATGCGTTGCAAGAGCTGTTGTGCCAAACGAAGAGGTTCGAATCTGGCATTTCGGTTTCCCACGGCCAGCCGACACCGGACAGTAAAGTGCATGGAATCCATGTATACAACCAGGTATTGTCGTGTCTCGTGGTTGGATAACAAGTCAATCATAAGCTCCAGGGAGCGATGCAGAAATGTCCAAACATCGGATGAGGCTGCCTTCTCAATTCTGACACTGGTGGATGGTTCATTACCATCGTTATTATTGTCGTCTTCTTGCTGATCCACCTCCATATTATTACTATTCTGCTTAGCATCATTGTCCTTCTCTGCCTCCTCCAAGGCATCATAGAAATGAAGTAACCGCTTGCCATGTCCATCGGTTTCTCCCTCCAACAAGTGCACAATTTTGGACAAGAGTAGGACCAGAAAAGGTTTCTTCTTGTCGTTGTTGTCATTCTTGGCAATGGCTGCGAATTTCTTTTGCAACATGGGATATCGTTTGAATTCCAGCTCCCGTCTTCTTTCGGGCATCACTTTCCAAAGGATCAATCCTGGATTGCAAACAGTGAGAGCATGATCGCTGCACGTGTTGGCAATGAGAACCAAGTGGATGACTGTGGTTTGAAATCGAAATCCCTTTTGATCATGATATACCAGTGTCTGCACGGCATCCTCCAAGACGGCTCTATTTCGGGTTCTTGTCTCTTTGTCGTTGTTATCCTCTTCCGATTGTTGCTGCGTCATGAACGCCAGAGGCGTCGATGCGGGAAACGTTCCTTCTCGACAGTGCAAAGATACCAGCAGAGCCAGTAGATGACACCCATGGAACCACAGAATATCTTGTCGATGGTCTCCTCCTTTCGCGTGCTTCTCCACCAAAAAGGGCCAAACCGTCTGCGATAATTCCCCTCGTTCTTCGGCATCCAGCAACTGATCTTCACGAGGATGCTGGTCCGAGACTTCGGGGACACAACGTTTGTACAGAGACGATAAGGAGGTAGCCAGATCACTGTGAACCTTGGCTTTTTTCACAGCAGCCTTGTCTGCTGTGCCGTCACCAGCACTCCGTTTCGGTCGCATGGTTCTTATTAACTATCCTCTGTCTTATTGGCTTTTCACAAGAGATAGATCATGCAGATGGCAATCCTATCGGTCCTGTTGCAATGCCTCTATTGACACCGTCAATAAGCAAGGACGAGCCAAGGAGGCCAAATCTTTGGGTGGAGGCGGTAGAAAGCGGGAATGATCGAAACGTGACCGAAAGACCAGTCAAATCGAATGTTCAATCGGAGACCTCACGAATTTTCCAGCCAACAACCCAAGAACAAACATCCACCCACTTCTGAGTAATGGACTACGACTGTACTAGCTAGCTAGAGCTGGATGGATACATGTATTGCAGAAAAGCTTTCAAGCAAGATATAGTCCAATGCAAGCTCAATTGGTGCTACCTGGTATGCATCTTCAGTTCCTACCAGGTAAGGGTCCATCTGTGAGAGCAAGCTCAAGATTCCAAGAGCCAAAATTTGCCTTGTGAGTATTTACTTTGTTGCATGCATGCATGATGAGAGTTGCAGTCACAATAGATAGATGTGTTTCCATTCCACACCAATAAAAGTACATATTACAGTTACAATAAGCTAGCTAGTTGGCTTCCGGAGGAGGAGAAGACAAGATCAAGTTTCCTTTGGGTGTGGGAGGTGGCTCATTGGAAAAGTAAGGATGCCTCAGTGCTTGTGAGGCAGTCAGGCGATTGCTGGGGTCCAGCACCAAGATGGATTTCAGCAGAGAAATGGCATCGTTTGGCGCTGCAGTGAAGATTCCATCCAGGGACACGGCAGCTACCGGTGGTACCGGTACAGTAGAATGCCATGCCAATGGAAGTATTGCGTAGTCTGGCCAATTGCTTTCATTGGGTGTTCCAAAGACCTTGAATATTTTGTCTAGTTGAGACAATTCAGTGAACTGGCCCATCAGAAAAGGTCTCCGAAGCATGAGTTCCGCAAAGATGCACCCAACAGACCACATATCCGCAGAGAAGGAGTAATGTTGGGATCTCTACCGTACCGGTACGGTATCAGAGTTTGACAATAAGACACATCATCGTGGGAATCGGTGAAATGTAGTTCCATGCAGTCCAATCAATTAAACACATCATCATTGATCCATGTTGTCTACAGTACGTACCATTAACACCTCGGGTGGCTTGTACCACAACGCAAAGGCTTGGGGTGACAGCAAAGTGTTGGGTTTTCCATCATGCATTCTTGCCAAGTCAAAGCCCCTCAACTTCATGGTACCATCCTCCAGGTAAAACATATTCTCAGGATTTAATTCCCGGTGTAGTATCTGTTTCTCGTGACATGCATCCATTGCCAAGAGGAGCATCCGGATGTGCTGTTTGATATCTGGCGAGGACAGGGGAATGTCTCGATTCCTGAGAATCTGGTCGAGACTGGTGTGGGCATATTCGTATACGAGTACCACAGCCATGTCAGGGGTGGCAAAGGAATCCACCAACCGAATAATATGTTCATGTTGTAGGTAGGAAAGCAACTTGATTTCTCTCAGAGCCTTGAAATCTACACCTTCGTCGCAGCTATTGGCCTTGAATTTCTTCATGGCCACAAGTTGATCCGTATCCTTTTGCTGTCCCATATACGTCCGAGACCACACACCCTGTCCCAGTTGCTTCATGATCCTGTAGTTTTCCATGTTACTACTACATGTACCAATAGAAGGTCTCTGATGATCATTCTTTCTTGAGTGCAGCCAGTGCAGATTTGAGAGCAAGGTTGTGTTCTCGGTTCTTGAAACGATCTAAAAATCTTTAGTGGTACCACATGTACTACTAGCTACCATGATCTCCTTAAGTATGGGAAATATCTTTAAATTATTGTTCGCTACCCATCGCCGTTGATCTCCCACCACTCATTCTTTTCAGTTGGGATAGTAACACAACACGGACGGCTTCTCACGTTTCATCAAGTGGATGCTCGTGCTATTATCGATTGTAGCTAATAGCTAATAGTCAAAGTGTGGCTCTGACGCTTCCGTAAGATACAAAGGCCTGCAGTGGCGGATTGGTTGTGTTTGGCGGTGGCACTGGTAGCTCATAGCTAGCCAGAGACTGACTGTACGCTACGATGAAGGGAGACGGCAACGCCAAGACAGAGGAAAACTCAACTGATACAGCGGCGGCACCCGAGCCGGTGGCAGCCACGACAGAAGAAGAGAAAACCTCGACGCCTCCAGAGGATTCTGCGGAAGAAACCCCACCACCAACCACGGAGAATGCTGCTGGAAAAGACACCGACAACAGCAACAACAACTCGTCTTCAGAAGAACGTATCCGTGGTGGCGGCAAGGTATCCAATGACCGCGGCGGCAGGAATGCAAGGCGTCATCAGCCCTACAACAACAATAACAACAACAGCAACAACAATGAACGCATGCAGGATGGAGACAGATCCTGCCGTGTCTATGTGGGCAATTTGAGTTGGAACGTATCGTGGCAAGATCTGAAAGATCACATGAAATCCACTGGCTTGGAAGTGGCTCGTGCCAACATTATGACCACTCCGGATGGGAGATCCAAAGGATGTGGCATTGTCGAATTTACCAATCCTGAAGGCGCCCAGCAAGCTGTCAACACTCTCAACGATACCGAATTGCAGGGTAGAAATATTTTCGTCAGAGAAGACAGGGAGGATAGAAATGGACCTGGACCATCCGGCAACAGCCGAGGAGGAGGTGGCGGATCGACAGGAAGCGGTCAACATCGATTCACGCCAGGAGCACAGAGCCAAAGTAGACGTGTCTACGTTGGTAACCTCTCTTGGGATGTTAGGTGGCAAGATCTCAAGGATCACATGCGCCAAGCTGGAGAAGTACTACATGCCGAAGTCATTTGTGAAAACAACGGTCGGTCCAAGGGCTGTGGCATTGTCGAATTTTCCACAGCTCCGGAAGCTCAGGAGGCTATTGCAAAACTCACCGACTCACAGTTAAAAGGACGTCTAATTTTTGTGCGTGAGGACAGAGAAACCAGTAGTGGAGGAGCCTCTGGATTCCAAGGACATCGATCGGACAATAGTTCCGTCTATGTCTGGAACCTCAGCTACGAAACCAGTTGGCAAGATCTAAAAGATCACATGCGCAAAGCTGGAAATGTCGATCAGGCGACAATTCTGAGTGACAGCCAAGGAAACTCCATTGGCTGTGCTGTGGTAGTGTACCAGCGCCCTCAGGAAGCGGCTAGGGCCATTCGTGAACTCCAAAATTCAGAGCTGCACGGAAGGGATATTTACCTTCGTGAGGATCGAAACCATGGCGCCGTTGGAGGAGGTAGACATCATGGAGGTGATAGAGGAGGTCACGGACACCATCACCACCACGGAGGAAGAGGTGGTCATAGAGGTGGAGGAAGAGGACACGGAGGAGGCGGAAGAGGACATGGAGATGATGATAAAGGAAACAACCATGGACACGGAGGTGGATTCCTGTTGTTTGTCAACAATTTGAGTTACGAGACTAGCTGGCAGGATCTCAAGGATCATTTTCGTCAGTGTGGTGACGTTGAACGTGCTGAAGTCATGACCAACGCTGAAGGGCGTTCAAAAGGTTTTGGCACGGTTCGATTCATGAAAGAAAAAGAGGCAGAAGCTGCAATCGAGCGTTTGAATGGACAAGAACTTCAAGGTCGCACTTTGGAAGTGCGATATGACAACAAGCAACGGTAATCATGTCCTGGCATTGCTCTTGTGGTTTGCTCCCCTTCCAAGGACTAATCTCGTTGGGCGGGATCAGCATGCACAAAACGAGGATCATTTCTATGTGGCACAACGCTGTCACGTCGCCTTGGATGCGATCGTGGCACAATACACATCTCTATTGCTATTGATCCGAATGATTCGATTCGTGTGGTGGATGTTTAAAAGGTTAATGTTTGAATAGGACAACCGGTAATCAGTGCGAGCTAGTAGAAAGTAGTAATCAATTTCATGCAAGGATCTCAGTGGGGAAGTAAAAAGTTTCGTTGAACAAACGGAGTCAAAGAGGACAAACGATACTCGAGCATATTTTGACAGTGCACTTCTTGTTGGGATAGGTTCTGCAAACCGAAACGCTGGTCTCTCTCACAGTTAGTTTGTTTTGGACACACATTGTCTATTGCCCTGATCATAGGCAGCATCAGTCATGCTGAGGTTCCACATCGTAATGGAAGTTTGTGCAGCATTTCTTCAGGCAAAGACATGCACATAATGCTGCTATATTGGTAGCAACACTAGAAAAAGCAAGCGCCACTGAATCACCAAGGTTTCGGACTTCGCGATTGTTATGATTTGGTGTGTCCTCTGGTGCGTCGTTTATGCCGCCACCAGGAAAGTTGCCAGCCTCTTGCTTTGATTCTTCTGTTTTCCCTTGTTGCGTTGGTGTGGAACCACGAACTGAGCCAGTCTGAGCACTTGGGGCTTCTCGTGGAGTTGGAGTGCCGCTGCTCGCAGCGTTTGGTGACTCGGACGGACTGGTGGGTGGCACCAAGGGAGGGAAAGCGCTGTTTGATTCGCTGGGTCCGTCACTTGGATGCAAGGATGGGCTATCTGAAGGTGTCAGGGATGGGCTCGCTGAAGGTTCCAGGGATGGGCTCACTGAAGGTGCCAAGGATGGGCTACCTGAAGGCGCTTCACTCGGCCCGCACTGGGAAATCGACTGGGCGTCATTGAAGGGGGCCAGTTGGTAATGAAGCAGGTGGACTCGCCCTCGGAGTCCGAGTTGGCGCCTCTGAAGGCGGGCTGCTGGGGAAAGTAGAGGGCATCCTAGTTGGAAGTCGTCCATGCCAGACACAAACCTTTCCAGTTGCCCGATCAAGGATTGAAGTACAACCCTGTACAGTGTCCACGATGCGATCTGCTCCATCCCGACACATGGGCCGAGAAAGGAAGATGGCATTGACGTTCAACGACACGGGACGTGCACAGAAGCCGCTGGTATCGATGAAGGCTCGAACCTGTCCCATTCGATTTTGACCGCCGTTCTTGCTTCGATGGGACCCTGAAACTATCATTGAACCAGCACTATTCATCGAAACGGAGTTCCCAAACTGATCTACCGCGACTTCACCTTCGAAGCGGCCAACTGGAATAAGACTTCGCAGCCCATCTCGTTCAAATAGCTTGACCAAGCCAGAAAATCGATTGTAGCGTACAGCTCCAACCGCGATTCTACCACCATCGTTCGAGATCGCAACAGTTCTCCCCAGGCGATCCCCAGGATTCTCACCAAACTCTGTTTCATCTACCTGATGCCATTCCAGAGCTTCACTCGGACTTTCTCCAGTATAACCAAAAACGTAGACACAGCCTCTGTTTTCTTCGGAGCAGGATGGAGCACCAACAACCAAGTAGCGCTTGTTCAAGGCAAAGTCAATGGCAAACCCGAATTGATCGCCTGCTACCCGGCCAACGAGCGTCTTTCCGAGACGGTGCCTCGAGCCATCTGCGCTGATGCTGAAGACTTGCGCCAATCCTCGGTTCTCACCCCAATCGGGAGAAGACACTGCCACTAGCATTTCATCTGGCTGTCCATCTACAGAGAATCCCGCGGAGAATCCAAATCGAGCACTTTCGTGGGCGCCCGTGAGCTCAGTGAAGAGCTCCCAAGTTTGCGACCCCTCGTCTAGTTTCCAGAGCTGGGCTTTGCCTCGTCGAGCATCAAAATTCTCGCAGCCGACCAAAAGCCAATGAGCCTCCCCAAACGAAGATGTCTCAGGCGTTGCCCCTGAGTTTAAACTAACACCATCGCAGGTCGTAATCTTCTCTCCGATGATTCGATTGTCTAAGTAGCTGAACGTCTCGATCACATTGGTTCCAGCGGTCTCCCCTTTGTACCGCATCGACAGATAGTTTCCGTCCCCTGATAGTGCGATGCTGGCGCCAAACTCTTGACCAACCTTTCCAGCACGTTCATATTGCAACTGCCACGAAGACTGAGCTGAAAGCTCGATTGCGTTGGAAGGCGACGAACGACGATAGAGAAAGACGGCGCCGCCGCTGTCGTTTGGGGCTCCGACGGCCATGATATTGCCATTGCCCGACAGCTTGACAATCTTTCCAAACTCGAAAGGAGTCGTACTGCTGTCATGGTTCAGATCAGCAGGAACGCGTGGTTCGATGGTGTTGCCGAACTGCTTGAAATCGGACCCGACGGCAAATTCCGCCAAGGCGACGACAAAAAAGAGGGTTGCAACGAAGATCTTCATGGTGATTGATTGACGAACAAAATAAACTGATCGAATGGACGTTACATGTACCGTACGACTGTACCAGTACCAAGGAGTATTGATACTATTATGTACTGTACTAGTACCTAGAATGACTTGGACGGATCCCATTCCATTTGCGCCCACTTGCACCCACGTCGAACACCGGTCGAACGTGGGAGCGTCGGCCAATGAGAATGACGGTTAATACAACTACACGCCAATGACACCAGATACCATACGGACTGGCCCAACCAAGAAGATTCATTTGACAATTCCAAAATTGGTTTTAGCCAAACCAGAATCGAAAGCGGTCATTTCTAACAGAAGTGGTCATTTCGCGAATCCTGCATTGAAATGAATCGCTCACAAAAAGAAAAAATTGAAGAAATAAAAATGCATTTTATCACCATGGCAACAGAGTTGACCAAATGGCCATTAGCTTTACCAATACACAGAGATAGCAAATCCTTTTCCAGAAGCAGCTCCCCAACACACTCACAGAGCCACCCCTCAAAAATGATTTGCTATCTCCAAGGTTTCCTATGGAGCCTCTAGGAAAAATCCAGCTTGGTTGCATTTTGTTGTCACTCTGCCTGACATTCATTTCTCCAGTCCTCACTCTCAGCACTCAATCTGCACTCTAGAGTCATGTCAACCAAATTGCGCAGACTTCACATTATTTGTAGTCAGTCCACAGCCAAAGCAGTAGTAGAGAAGCTGCCATTTATTGCTTTTGGTAGAGGCGTCCTGGTCGCTCCGTGTCGCTCCGTGGAAGAAGAAATCATCGGCCGAATCGCTCCGTCAAACGAAAGACGCTTGTTGCCATCGCTTGTTGTTCTAGTGGTAGTAGTACCGGTAGTCGCTTGTTGTTGCATTAACGGTGGAGTCGTCGCTCCGTGGAAGAGGAGGGAACATGGTCGCTTCGATCGATTGCTCCGTGGAAGAAGAAAGAAGTCATCGGAAGTCGATCGATCCGTCGAACGAGCGATCGTCGAATGGCTGCCGCTGCCGCTAACCAAACAAGAGGAGCCTGTCATGGTGGAGTATTAGTAGCCTTTGTAAAGAGGAATAGCCGCTGTAAAGGAGATAGCATCATCTCGATAGAGTAAAAGAAGAGTATTTCACAGAGTAAAATTAAATGCAGAGGAGATCCGTTTCGCGTCGAGGAGCGAGGGCTGTGTCGCTTCTAAGTCTTTTCTTGTACTTTAAGTCTTTTGGACATGATGTCATAGTTCGCATTGGAATGTCCTACCGGGAACGTGCTTGCGTTTGCGTCAATAGCTTAGATACAGCCTGTACGCAACTTAGTGAACGTAGTGTTCGCTTACATGGGCACTGCGGCGAGATGCGGCTGTAATCCTAAAGGGAGAAGGCTAGCGTATCAGTCAGCAAGCGGGTAATGCTCCTCTGTCAAAGTCTATTACATCAACCTGGATACCTCCCAAAACGCCCAGGATGCCTTGATAACCTCAATCCACGTGGTTCCCTTATTCAAGTACCCGTGCGGAACCCGAACTCCTGTTTGACAACACCAGTAACAGAAGCAACAACCAACGAGCAACAACAACGACAACAAGCATGTCTTCAGTTTGGGTTCAGCTCTACTACGAGGGAAAGAAAGAACCGGAGGGCGGTCCCAGTCGAGTCTACCAATCTGATCTTGCAGCTGGTCGAGAGTGGGATATTGATGGCTTGAGGAAATTGGTCAAAGACAAGCTAGCGGAGGATCTCACGCACTGTTCTCCAGCTATGCTTTTTGTCTGCTCCCCAGGAATCCCAAAACCTTCCTCTCAAGACAACGCTCTCAAGGCATGGGATCCCATCCCCCCCAATTCTTCTGGGCAACAGCCCTTGATTGTGGTGGCACCCGCTCCACCGCAAGAGCCAGCAAATGGTGAGAAGAATTCTAGATTTTTTTGGTTTGTTTGTTGTTGAATTTATTCAAATCGTCCTTCTAACAATTAATCTATCATTCTTGGATTACTGTGGGTACATTATCGATTGGTTTGCCTTAATTTCACCATCAAAGCAGATGGTGAGAAGCTTTTTAGATTTGGCAATTCTTAGTCCACAACAATCAATTGCCTGCTTATTTTACCCTGTTTTTTGTTGCTTTCACTGTTTCCCTTTGACCTGCAGAGAAAATTGACTATGTGTACGCTTATTTGCAGGAAAAGAAGCAGGAAGAGGCCACTATACAATTCACGAAACCTAAATTGTCACGATACCAAAGAGCGGTCCAAAACATTGGAGTCAGAATCGACGCTCCAGAGTGGGAAAATGATCATCTAGTGGGCGAGTTCAACACTCTAGGTTCGGGGATGGCCGCTTTCACTTGGGGTCCTAGAAAGGAGGATTGCCTGGCGAACCGCAGTCTATACCTTGCCTATCTCAGGAACAACCAAAACATCGGCCTCCCTCACCATAGCAAGCTTTTTGATGGAACTGAGGAACCTGAACTCTTGTCCACGGATATTGTATCATTTGGAGTCAAAACAAAAGGCAATATCGATGTTGTGTTGGCACATAAGCATCACCAAGAAACAAGTACAACCAGGCACAATATGTGGGCTGGTATTGAACTCAAGAGGCAAGACAACACGAGTCATGCAGAGATCCGTCGGCAGGTTGTCCTACAGCATTTGTCAGCTTCTTTTCTGAATGAAGACACCGGTATCCTGACAATCATGACAGATCTCGGGCCAAGGTGGCATTTTTTTTTTGTTCAGCAAGGAGAAGAATCAGCTCATGGCATATCAAGCGCAGTCCAAGGGCGAAGCAAACTATCTTATTCGTCACATCATGGATAGCAGTGGTTCAGCCTCGGCCCCAATCTCAGTGCCCACCGACTTTCTGAATCGTGCATCCTGGAATAAAATGTTCCCCCCGCGCGAAGATGATACATTCATGGAAGAGGCGAAAGAGGATAAGGACCCCGACGAGGGAGGAGGCCAGGATTCCAGTGGAAAGTCTGGCCGCTCCAGGAAGGGGGGCCTGTCTAGTGATCGAGCGCAACAAAACCGCCAATCTACAGCTGCTGGAGCAACCAGCAACAGTGATATAGCGGGGAGTGCAAATGTTATGGGGAATAGCTTGGATTTCATGGATGATGAGGAAGAAAGGGAAGCAAGGTTCAAAGACGTCCTCGAATGTATACTCCCTCAATTGGGCGTGTTTCCTCACCGCGAGCTGGGACATGATCACTATGCAGAAGGTCCACCAAATCACATCGGAGTTTTGCGGTAGCAGCATGCAAATCCCACTTTGTACCGTGTCCCAACCCGGCTTGGCTTGCTGACAACACGGTCATTGTCTTGTGGGTGGTGCTCTTGCTCTCTCAATCTCTTCCGCCCAAGTCAAAGAGAAGTGCGACATAAAGCTGTATCCCTCCCCTTAATGGGGGACCGAGGTGAGATTATATTATTAGTGGTGAAACACCCGGCAACCAAAACAACAGTTATAACGCCGACCAACCTCCTTGTACCGATGAACACCACAATTTCCCACTTGCACCACTGGTGCAAGTGGATCAGGGATCTTGCCACTGTACCTGGTAGCTTCCCGAAAATGGGAAGGAAACGGTCCATCTTCTGCATCAAATCGTTTCTCAATAAAGCCGTTCCATTTGTTTCATTCATTCTTTCGCAAAAGTCACAGTGCCGTAACGTACCGGTAACTTCACTTCCTCGAGACTTCAGCTTGTACGGAGGCTCGAAACAGCAAGGGAGCCTCGTGATGACAGGACCCTTCTGGCCTGCACTGGAATGTGAACGGTATCAATTTGTCCAAAGCCGCGAAGTTGCGTTGCACGGATTGCCGTATCAGAGGCCTGTTTGACGATCGCCCTGTCCTTGGATTTCACGCCTTCAAAGACAAAAAACAGTCATGGGAAGAACGGCTTTTGCAGGTGCATCGACCATGCGCCAGCTTAACTACTACCGTTGGAGGTGTAGTGTCATAATAACCACGATACGGTAGCGATGATTTTGTTGGCTCACTACCGGTACCGGTGTTCTTTCGGCGCGTTGAAGGAAATCCAGGTGACAAAGGAGGTATTACTAAGAAATTGCCATTTGTGGTTTCCTTGCCGGCTGCAAAATCTCAGATCGCGAGCCATTCACTCATTCAAAACCAACTTCCTCAATGCTAACGATTGTTGCAGCGGCGCCATCGCGGCATGATACCACTGGAACATAGCCATCAGTATCATCCATGTTTTCAATGTGTGCCTTCATGTTGTGAGTAACAATGAGGGGAGCCGCACCATCCACCGCAGAAATAGAAAAAGTACCGTTGCTCGCCGCTGCAGGAGAAAGATCAAGGGTCAACTTGGCACCGGACCTCTGTTAGCGTTTGGATCGATACATAGACAGCCTGCAGGCTTATAGCTAAGGTGGCTCACCGCCATTCAATAATAGACTCACTCTTTTAAACCAACACAATGGCGCTCTTCGCTTATTAGGTCATTGAGCCCAAATACGACTACTATTACCAATCCTTCCTCTCTTGCAACACCACTAGCATCGACAGGAGCAACGGCTACAACAGCAGCAACAAGCGGCGCTTCCTCCGGTTGGCTACAACCGGAGATCGATCGATTAGCAGCAGCTCCACGCTGAATCGCCAAAATCTTTCGACAATGAAGATCCCGACTCCCGACAGCGCTTCTACGGCCACTACGGCCACCGGCGACTTGCTACAACTCCAACTCCAGCACGACGTCGACCATGCACCAGCTGCAACGACCATCGTCAACCCGTTCGACGCTTTATTCGATCCCTTTTCGAACAACAACAACAACGTCACCAATGCCGCCGACCATGGCGCTCCTACGGACGCACCTGCTACTGCCGGTACCGCTACCGACGCACACCAGCAGCAGCATCAACAGCCCTTCGGCGTGCTCAGACAACAACAACAGGCACGAATGGAGGCTGGAGCTGGGGTCCTGAAGACGAGACACGGGGATGGGTCAGTTGCTCAGGCTTGAGTGGCGGCAGCTCGAGCCGCTCTGGCTTCAATGCTGTCAAACGGTTCGTGCTTTGGATGGAACCATCCGTTGGTGGCCTCCAGTTCCAGCTCGAGTGCTTTGATCGTGGCTGACATGGCGAGTCGCTGGGCTTCAATATGGCAGCAACGGTGGGAACGAGCTGTGTTGGTGCTGGCAGGGTGCAGTGGAAGTCTGCAGGCGCGCATCGTGGAAACCCGGCTGCGTGCACTGGAGAACTGTGGGCGCGCCGTGGAAACTCTGAACGGGGGTTGCTGGTTGCCCAAGGTCCAGCTGCTGATGGTGGACTGCTGGAAAGAGAGCTTGTGCCAGGGCCTGGACATCTGCTGAGGTACCCCCCATGAGACTGGCCAGTCTGTTGGCTAGTGTGTTGGGAGTGTAGTCAGTGGGAGTTGTCAGTGGAGCTGGAGAGCTAGACTGGACTGTGTGGGGGCCTTCAGAATGGACCCTTGTATGGGCTGCCGTTGGAGCTGCTGGCACCCTGAATTGGAGTGCTGTTGTTGGCCAAGCTAGGGGCTGATCGGGAGTGTAGCTGGCTGTTCAGCTTGCACAGAAGCGTGGAGCTCGAATGGGTTGAGCCTCTGCTGGAGTGGTGGAGCTTGGTGACTTCGGTGGAAGTCGGTAGCTTGGCTGGTGCCAGATGGCCACTGTGTGACGGCAACATTGCTGTTGTTGCCATGGGAGATGAAGTCGTTGAGACTTGGAGGTGGCAAGGGCCTCGTGAAGAGGTCTGCTAGATGCTGTGGGTGGGGTCGTGTGGGTGTTGCCATGACCGGCTGGGAACGGCCGTAGCCGTTGCCGGCAACAGGAGCGCCATGGGCTCGAGTTTCGAAAAGTTGTTGTGGTTGTTGGAAGACGGCGAAAGGCTGCTGCTGTTGTTGGTAGCTGTTGGTAGCGGCAGGAGGAGGAGCCGTGGCGATGGCCGTGGCCGTGGTAACACCCGATGCTGTCGGTGCGGGCGCAAAAGTGTCGGTAGCGCCGTCGGCAACAGGAGCGCCATGGTCGCGCAATTGAGTTTCGAAATTATGTTGTTGTTGTTTCGAAAAATTCGAAAGGCTGTTGTTGGTGCTGCTGCTGCT
>CAICTM010000380.1:8047-71754 GCA_903772945.1 Seminavis robusta | reverse complement strand
TCGAAGAAGTCCTCTCCAAGGGCAGCTTCCATGACTACTCGGAAAGGAGTAATTCACACTGCAGTCGAGTCCATGATGATGATGACGACGGCGACGGCATCTTCAAGGTTGACGAGAAAGCGAACATGGTGAATGTGGCAATTATTTGAGGGAACGCTCCTCTCCTTTGAGTTCTCTTGTTCCGAGGAACTTTGTAGTGTATTTATATTGATAGGTACATGTCGACTGGTAGCTATAGTGACCGCGTCAGGTACCCTACTAGCTAGAGGCAGGAATGCCCATGCCCAGGGACGGTTGGGTGGGTCTAGTCCTACGAGAACGGAAACCTGCATTTACCGTACATGAGGACCTTGCTGGCTTGGATCCTGGCTTCGTCTGAACACCTATTCCCTCAACTTGGGACAGTTAGTTGTCCATGATCAGGCTAGAGTGGTAAGGACATCCATAAGGACATAGATCGAGCTGAGCGACCGGTACTGTCGTACTATTTAGACTAGTACCCTCGAATGGCGATCGCGGAAAGTCGCGCAAGTCGTTAAAGTCGCGAAGAAAGTCGCTTTGTCAAAATTGTGGTGAAAGTTGGTAAAGGCGTTTAAAGTCGCGATTTTAAGCAATCAAATTACTAATAAAGCCACGCAAAGTTGCAAAGACACGAAAGTCGCAGTAAACGTCGTTTTTTAAAAGGTCGCGCGATTTTCAAAGTTGCGAAAGTCACGCGATGTTTAGCGACTTTCACGACTTTCTCAGGAAAGTCGTTATCTGCCGTAGGGGCTTCACCGCCCGTCACCGGTACGGGCATTTCCACTCTCAATACATGTAATGACCGCACAGCGCAGATAGACTAGATGATAGATATCGTACTGTACTACTACTAGCTAGTACTGCGTACCGGTAGCAATTCGCAAGAGCCCCTGCCTTGAAAGGGTCAAGAATAATCATTAGCGAGAGTGTGAGTGACGAGTGACGAGTTTTTCGGGATTAGATCTATTTTAGTAAGTGGTTGGAGGTAACACAAACTGTTGTGGCTGTTGCGCGTCAACCCATCGTCTGCTTTGCTGCCCTTGTGGTGTGGTTTAGTGGAAGCAACAGCGTTGTTACCATCTGTGAATTGCATCTTAGCTAGAAGCATCGAATCAAGATAGACGACCATGCAGATCTTCGTGAAGACCTTGACGGGTAAGTTGGGATATGATTGCGGCAGGGGCGTACCTCCTCTGTTGCGGGATGTTCGTCAGTGGCACATTGGCTCGAATCGTTTCTTCGATGGCTCAACCTTCTCTGTTCGTCTTTTTCTGTCGTCTCAGGCAAGACCATCACTCTTGATGTGGAGCCCAGTGACACCATTGATAATGTGAAGACAAAGATCCAGGATAAAGAGGGTATCCCACCGGATCAACAGCGTTTGATTTTTGCTGGAAAGCAGCTGGAGGATGGGCGCACCCTCAGTGACTACAATATCCAAAAGGAATCCACGCTTCACTTGGTTCTAAGGCTTCGTGGAGGCGGAAAGAAGAGAAAGAAGAAGGTCTACACTAAGCCAAAGAAGGTCAAGCGAACCAACAAGACAATAGCTCTTCAAACCCTCAAATACTATCGGGTTGAGAGTGACGGCAAGGTGACACGCCTTCGCAAATACTCTCCTGTTGCTGGAATTGGTTGCTTCATGGCTCAGCACCATGATCGCTACTACTGCGGAAAAACTGGGACCACTTTCTTGTATGATGACATGAAGGAGTAAGGCACTAGAACCGAACCGAAATCACCATTAGTTTTAACCAATTTCGAACAACGCAGAAAGCACAGGTTATTGTCCTTTGTATGAAGCGTGGATGCCAGTATAAGCATAAAGTGTGGTCCCTACTACTAGACTAGGCAGGATTTCAAGGATCCTTTCACTTCGCAAGTTCAATCCTCCGTACAGCTGTAGCATATTGATTGCTGGGCGGAGGGGAAGATGAAAGTCATGCACCTTTGGTGGTAAAAGGTTCCAAAGATATAGAAACTAACTTCGAAAGGGTAGAGGCAGCAGATGAGCAATCGGGCTGCGCAAGCTCGAGAGATAGTAGACATACCGGTAGGGGTACAACGAAAGGAGAGGACTGGATGGGGCGTTCCAATTTCCAATGGTGTGGCGAACCATGGGAAATTGAAGGGCGAGAAAGATCTAGCCAGCTAGTAGCAGGACTTCAGCGCTTTAGAATAATACCTTGTACGTCAACCTGCGATGCTAGAATGAACATAGCGGCAGCGGCACTTCCATCGTAGCCACATGTATGTGTAGAGTCAGTACTGTATGCCAACTCATCTTCTTTAGTCGGTGATCATACCTCCACAACCTTGGAAGCGCTACAATTTCATTCGCAGGACCAAACTTTTAAAAAAGGAGAAAGGTGCGCAAGAAAGTACAAGAGTCTGGGACTCCTGGAGATTGGCCGAGGACAAGAAGCAAGCAAGGTAAACAGCACTACTACTAGTACAGTTAAGTTGGACCGAAGGCAAGCGCAGAGATGCTGAAGGCTTTCTTGATCACAACGCACCTCACATTATCATTCAAGCTTCCTTGCAAACTCAAAAGCCATCATTGTATCATTGTAACGGTACCGCTAATTTAGACAAGTGAGCTTCGAGCTTCATGCATCCACATTGCTACCAGTCGGTACAGTACCGTCGTGTATGCCTGACCATGTGGAAGTCAAATACTGTAATGAGGACCACTCCGGTATCCGGAAGGCAGCCGATTAGGCCTTAACCCTACTTCAACTATCGAATCGCTGAAAGTCGTTCCTATTCGCGCTGCGCGAGTTTCCCGCGATTCGCGCTGCTTGAATAGAACGAATTGCGCAACTTTACCGCGACTTCGCGCGACTTAAATCGAAGCGTAAATGCTAGTATTTTTAATTCGCGGAGCGCGACATAGCGCAAGTCGCGAACGACTTTCCAAGTCGCGCAGCGCGACTTAGCGCGAATCGCGAACGACTTAGCGCGAATCGCGGGAGTATCGCATTCATTAGCAATCAACCGGATCTCTGAAATCGCCTGCCTTCCCGGTCAAGTACGGGTACCAAGGCTTATTTAAAAAAATTAAACCTCAACTAGCTCAGACCAAAGCATTAAACTTTGCATTGCCCGTGGCCGTTGACTCTGTCAATTATAAGGGCTTATTTAATCTACGAGTGATTTCCATTATTTTTATTGATTTGTTTTTCTCGTTCAAATTCCCCTTTTGATCCGTTTCCGTGGGATCGACATCGCCAGCTAGTCTAAGCTAGCCAGCTTCATTCATCATCAGGCTTCCTCATCAAGATAACGAAAGGTATCATCTCCTCAGATTCAAGTCCTGTTGCTTGCTCCTATGTTCATGTTCAAACATAGTTTTTGAGCCAGAGATATAAAACATAGACGGAAGACCAATGCGATGTTCACATTTCGGCGACAAGAATGTTCTTCTCCAGAGTTGCACCATGCCAGAACTGATACTTTATCGGAACGACAATCAGCCCCACCGTGCTTTCCTTACAACACCAGACGACCAAAAATAACAAGATGTCAGAAAAGGAGACGAGTGTCGAAGTCTCCAGCGCTCTTCTTGCAAGGCGTGGTTTTCGTGTTGTGTGCACCATCCGTCACCACAACATCATTGAATGTTTCCTCAACGACCAGTCCAGCACCCAGTGTGTCTGGTTTCCTGGTTGATTGGGATGATACGGTGCCCCCTTCTATGACTCCATCAGTCTCAGCGTCAGGCCGCCCGGAATCTGTTGAATCAAAAGTCAACAGTACCCAAGAGATAGCAACTGCAACAGACACACATGGCAATCAATCCGCCACTGATAGAGAGGACTCTGCAGTGTATTTGTCCAACGTGATTATATTAGATACCGATACACCAACGACACCAGCAAACCACGACAATAGCACAACTGAGAGTTCAGCACCCACTTTGACAGAACTCCTCGATGATCTGATCCCCACAAACGTGTCGTCAGCAGCTTCCACAGAATCTGCTCCATCGCAATCGCCATCGCAGCTAGAGCCCGACCCAACCTTCAGCGTACCTTTTAATGGAAGTATAGTACCCTCCATGCTTCTTTCTCCGGCTCCGACCGGCAGTTTTGAACCTACGTCGAACCCCACTTCAACATTTGCCCCATCCAATTCCCCTTCCATCCCCCCTACACTCTTTCCTTCTATATCATCTCAGCCATCCATGAGGCCCACAACAGCACCGTCAATGGCGCCCTCCCACTTACCTTCAGAAATGCCCTCGGTGTCGCCTTCGTATGCAAATAGCATAGAGGATGCGGTCCAATACATACAAAAGTTTCTCTTCGAGGGGAGCTACTTCTTCAATGAAACACAGATCCTTAGCTTTCAGTTCCTGATGGAGAACTATACCACTTTTCTCGACCCTTCATCCAGCAAATTCGTGAACACTACCTGCGTCATTTTGGATCAAAAGCTATCAGTGCCACCCTTGCTGATTTCAAACAGCCCCTCCAACCGCTTCCTTCGATCCCGATACGGAGAAGGACGAGATCCTTGCACGACGACAAACAGCAGTAGGTACCGATATCGACGGCGGACACAGACGCAAGGCACTGGGGTGACCGTCAACACAGTATCCTATAGACTCTCGTACGTTTCGGACGTGGTCAATGTGACCGGGTATCCATCCTTGTTCAAGGCGTTCATGAACTTGAATCTCGATCGAGTCACATTCGATTTGAATATGCTAGGTCTCCCCGTTACCGAAACACAGCCAGTCTCAAGGTTATTCTCCCAGACGCCCATGCCAACAACGTCTTCTGTCCCTTCCATGCCACCTTCGATGATACCGACCGTCTCGCCTGGCCCTTCAATTCCCCCGTCGATGATACCATCGTCTCAACCAACAGAGCGTGAAACCGCTTCTCCGATGCCAAGTAGTTTGCCTAGTACATCACCCACCCCGCTATCCAGGCCGTCAACCCCAGAATCGCAGAACCCAACGATAATAGTGGCTGTTGTGGTGGTGATGGCATTGTGTGCCATGGTTGGACTGTTTTTCTTTTACAGACGAAGGAAGAAATTGATGCAAATGCATCTTCATCAGTCAGCAACCAACAAACGCGTCCAAGCGGTTAGTCATGGCCCACCCGAAGGAAGCTGGAACGCTGCTGTCGGAAAGACAGTCGCATCGAGTACCGTTGGGCACTCGACAGATCCACGGACAGCTTTTAGTCCGGATGGCAAAGGCCCAATGATGGAAGGCTTCCTTTCGCCCAGTGAGAGCTTGGTTTCGAATCAGTCACTATTGTCGACAGGCAACTCCATGGCAGGCGACTCGGGAGACGAGGCTGATACAACCCAGAAACTCATGGATGAATTCGACAAGTTTCGCGACCAAAATTTGGAGAAGATGCGAGCTGAAGTGGAAGGAAACTTGAGCGGGTTCGACGGAATGATGAGCCAGGCTTTGACAAAGGCGCTGATGGATGACGATGAGCCCGAAGTTGAACCAAATGACATCTTGTGGGGTGGTGTCGGTCAGAGTGGTGCCGAGATCGAGGCTAGTGCACTTTGCGACGTAACAGACTGGCTCAAACGCAACGACAGTGCTGCTACCACGGAGAGAAAGCAATCCTTCATGCGAGACATATTATACAAAATGGTGTCAAGCGTCAGACACGGAATTCTGGGCCCCGATGATGCCTCAAGGACAATCCACGAGTGCGCAGGTAAGTGAGGGAATTGCGTTTCATGCCCACTCCAAAGGGCCGTGGCTGAAGATTCGCTTACATATTGCTGTCTCCCGGCATCTCTCAGCATTACTCAGTTTGCAACTTGCGAGTGATTTACCGGCCGACACAATCATTATTCAAGGCATGCGAAAGAATGTGACGGCAAAAAAAATCATCGCTTCTTTTCGTGAATTTGGAGAAATCGACGACGTTGCTGTAGCTTCCAACCAACGGGGATTCGGGCTCGTACGCTTCAAATCCCCGAAATCGGTTGACAGAGCTCTCAAAAAGTGCAAAGTCAGCGAAATCGTGGTTCAGGTGAGTGATGGAGATCACAACGGCATTGCATGCATCACGTTAACAGCTCCCTCAGCTCGTGTCTATCTTCGTATTTCCCTGCACGATCCAGGATGTCGGTGTGACTGTTCGGACAATAAAACCACAGCCAAAGGGCAACGCCCCTACGTTCCCCAGGCCGCTGTCTCGAACGTCTTCATGAATCCCTCAAATGTCGGTTGTATGTTCTGCAGCTTCATTAGTGTGTTATTCACATTGAAAGCTGTCAGGCTAGCTAGTGGCAATAGGCGCTGAGTTTGTAACTGAGATGCCTGCCAATGCCAGCATTGTGTGTACCGGTCTCGTACTGAAAATCTGTTCTGTTTTTAAGAGTCTTGGGTGGAAACATGAAAATAGGTTTATTTATATTGCTGTAAAGCTCCACTATCCAACTCTGATATGAGTCTGCCTGCCTACGTAGTCTATGTTTCTGTTTTTCATTACAATTTGCGTAGAGGTGTCGTGTAGCCATACATGTACTGCTACGCCCTCGTTACTTCAAGAGTGCCTTCAAAGAGTCATTAGGGAACCATCTCGACTTCTTTGAGCTTTCAGCCTCGAAATGATCAATCAAGTCCTCAATATTAATTTCACCTTTCAAGGCTTTTTTCACACCGGCTTTTATTGTCTCCTCATTGTCAATACCAGTACTCAAGGGTTTGAGCCATTGCTGGCCAAAATCTTTCCCCAGAGCCTGAAATGAATCAATCATCGATCTTTCATTGTCGAGTACAATCTTGTCGAGATCTTTGTTGCGAAGAACAACCAATGCTGGCTCCTTTTCCTTGTCATCGCTGCTGGCAAGACCCGCAACAATCTTTAAAGCAGCCGGTCCTGGCCGTTCGTCGCTTTCGAGTCTTGGAGAAACATACCAACCGACAACAGAATTTGACGAGTCGTCGGCGGCCTTGATCAATGCAAGTGCTGTTTCCAATAATGGAAGTGTTGGTGCTCCGTGACATACAGGTACAGCCTCGGAAATCTTCACTTGACCTCCTGAGAAGGAGCCCAACAGCACTCCGTGGACAGCTTCATGTGAGTGCTTGACAGCATGAAGGATCATCGACACGGCAGCCACTGCTGATACCTCTACTGATCGTTCTGTTTCCTTATCCTTAGCCATTTTCAACTCAATACTCTGAATATAATAGCTGTAGTGGGAGGAGGACTGACTGGGACAGGTGGTTGATACCGTACCGGTAGGCTATCGATAGCACAGGTACCTTGAAGATTGCGGGTCGGCTGGTGTTATACTTGCGAGGATACAATGATATTGCTTCGTTCCTCCCGATGGCTGCTGTGATCTCTCGTCTCTTGTCGTCATCGGTCGTCGAGCTACTGTACAGGATTTTAGAAAGCCTACAAGGCTGTGTGGAGACCCGCCTCGGATGCTTTGAAGCTGCTTTGCAAGCCACTCCACGTGATTTTGACATTTTACTTTGTGAAACTAGTTCCTGAATTGTGTGAAACTTAAAAAAGTAAAATTAAAACCGCAGTTGCAAAACATCAGCTAAAAGAACATGTAAACTTGCTAGGATGTACCGGTACCGAACGTTGTGGTTGCAATGTTGGTGGCTACCGGTATCTACTATCTAGACTAGCTAGTAAGAACAACCACAAGGGCATCACAAATCGCAATATTGAAATTGTATCTAAAACGGTACTATTGCCGTGATATTCTAGCTAGAGTGCATGGACACTGATAGCGAGATCCTCAACTACAAAGCTGTCCTTGCGAGCAGATTTCAGCCTGTTCACGCCTTCTTTCCTCCCCGAGAAATATTCGAACTTGGACCTTCCTGTTGAATTTTTCACTCGCTGGCATCTTCATCGCTGTCGCTGCCACCCTCCAGGTTCAACTTGTCCTCGTCGTCGACACCACCACCGCCATCGTCATCATCACTGTCCCAGTCGTACGCACCAGCAAAGTCATCATCATCATCAACGTCTACAGGGCCAGCGCCGGCCGTATTTTCAAGCATCTTCTGTGCAGCCATCTCGTAGAAAGCCTCCTCTTCCGGGTCTGACTCCCATTGATCAAACACTTCATCATAATCAATATCGGCGTTATCCAAACCTGAAACCAATTTCTTCTGTTTGACTGGCTTCTCAGCCGTTCTCTTTTCCCGTTCGTCAAAGAATTTTCGAAAGAATAGACCCTCGTCTCCCATGGTTTGTTGCTCCACGTACTTCTGATCCTTAAAGGGTCGCGAGAAACGAACCACGGCATTGCTGAAGCCATTCTTCTGCTCCTTGACTTTCTTGGGGTTCCTGTACGCAAACTTGTCCAGAAAAGAAGCCATGTTGAAGTCTTGTAACGGGTTGCCGTCGTAAGTGATGCTGCCAGCGGAGCCTGCAAACTTTGATGCCGAAGGATGATAGTGATGGGAAGCAAGTGACAGCTCCCAGGACGACGGTTTGCTGGTGCTAACTTCTTCGCCTGCTGTCCCTCGTGGCGACAGAGCCGATTGAGGATCGCGGATTGTCGGTTGGAGCACCAGCTTGCCTCCGTCTGTGGATGGTTCATCTTCAAAATATGCCTCCATACCTGGATTATGAGAAGCCACATCATTGACAACAAAGATACTGGCGGCCAGAGACGGTGGGTTGCAATGCATCGTAGTGGACAAGAGCCGTTTCGTCATAGCCAAGATTCTCCTTTGATTCTTGTCGTGTTTAAGAGACTTGTAAAGAATGTTGAAGAAGATGGTACTGTGTCTTCCTGCGCTGACCATTCCAGTTCCGGAGAGGGCCGCATACAACGCCCTGTAATAGCGATCGCAGGATGCTTGATGCTCCTTGGATTGCACAGACGCGTTTGAAGATCCTACTGTAACCTGGAACAATAAAGCAAGGGCCTGGGTTGATGCTGTTGGAGGTGCATGATGCACGACGCGATACAACTCATCAATGTGTTCATCAATGACCTTGTCTTTTTCTGACAGGTATGGCTGTGCTCGACTCACCCCCGAAAGCAAAGCAGCGAGGAGTCTGCTCTTCGACCCGGTTTCGCCCCAAGTTTTTTCTTCCTTGTTGCTTCCGATTGCAATCTTGAAAAACTTGAAGTATGTTGTTATCAAATTAGCTGGCAATGAGGCTCTTTCACTGTTTTCACGTGAAGCTTTTTCCAGTTTCATTTGGTTGAGAAATGTGATGCAATTGTATAGTGCGCTCTGTGACAGGTGTGGCCGATGAGCTAGCTGCTGTACTTCACGAGCAATCACTACCTGAGAAAGATAGAAAGGTGAGTGAATAGTTTAGCTGCAACTTCAAGTCAGGGGGGGAGTAACCATACCGTACCTGCATGTTGGGATGTTCCTCCAAAACCGTCTTGAGTTGGTTGTTGGCTGCAGCAGCCAGTTTTTTGTTGGGATCACCCAATTTGTTGACCAGTAAGGAGAGAATCATGGCTTCGCCTTCTGGAACGGATCGAAGTAGGTTGGATGCGGTGCGTAGAGCACTGATTTTGCTGGTTTCTAGACCTTCCTGCAGCGTCTTTGTTAGATAGTTCTTCAGAAACATTTGAAACTTTTCTTTCACCATTTCTTCAAATCTCCACAGCAAAAGCAGCCTCGGCGACAAATTGTTTGGAAGATTGTTTTGGTCACTAATTTGTTTTTGGCCCGATCCTACTAGAAATGGGGGCAACCTTTCGCGGAGCGATTCCAGCTTTCGGTTTGGAGGGAGAAACGTCTTGGCGAACAAATCTTCCAAGGCTTCTGCAGCCAGTTGTGCTACCCTTGAGTTTGGCAGTCCTCCAGCTTGTTGTGTCCCACATGCCATTTGCAACAGACCATCGATTGTGTGAAAGCTATGTACTGGGTTTTGGCTTAGCGACAGGCTCATTGCTGCGATTCGATCCTTCAGGGTTCCTTTTCGGATGGTCGAATCGATCCAGGGCTCTTGCTTATTGTTCCCGCCTTCGACGTACAGCTGGATTTCTCGACGGTAGATGTCATCAGCAACCCTACGAAACGAACTCAATTGTTCCTCGGTTGGAGGTTTCAGCTGTTTACCCGATTCGGGGCCTGGATTGCTGCTTCGTAAAGAGCTTTCGTATTGGAACCAAGTTTCGACATCTTCAGGAAGACTAATCAAGAGGGTATTCTGCTGTTTGTAGCTGCCATCGGTTTGAGACGAAGTACGAGGTTTCTTGCTGCCTTTGCTGCTTTTCACGGTGCCTTCACGGCGCTTGGAGGATCGCTTTTCTCTCATGGTTGCTCGACAAGAAATAATGAAGAACGAAGACGGAAAAAATGAGTGGTCTCGAAGGTTGTCAAGACAGCTTTGAGGAGCGTGCTGACGAAAACCTAGCCGGGAACCCTTTTTCTCGGCAGCTTACGGTATACCAGTACACCGCCTCATTGCACGAGCTCAATACCGGTACGGAAGTCACCTGCCAGCAAATGTTGCTAATTTTCTACTAATGCATACAGAGGCTTGTTGTTGATACCAGATGTAACAGACGCCAAAGCAGAGACGAACTAATTGACGAAGCTTCCGGTGTCTTTTTGTATGTTTATTATATTTTTTTAAAGTTTGAGAACTGTAACTAGTACAGAGCTTCGATCAGGTGTCGCTGTTGCTCATTAAATTTTGAAAACCCAGGCAATCGTCTTACACCGATGCTGATTGTGGTAGCATACTCTTCACCTTGGCTTCGAACTTATTAGCAAATGTTGAAAGCATAGTTAACGCAAGCTGGCCAACTTCGCTGCTCTCCCCGTTGTAAAGGATGGAGTTTTCAAAAACCAAACAACAATCTTTCTGAAATGATTGCAAATCACTGTACGCCTGGTCTTCCAGCTTTGTTTTCACCAGCTCGAGATGCATCGGTGTCTTGACAACATCAAAGTAATCTGGCAATCCCAATGCGACCGGGTCCACAGGATCTCGAAACACCCAACCGAATGGGTCGTCGATCAAGTCTTGCAACAGTGGCAGACACTCTTTTGTGACATCTTCAGACGACATATCGGTCGGCTTTTCGATCGCTTCCAACCGCTTCTCAATTGATTCTCGTGACAAAGCGGACCCTCCACCACCGTCGCCTTCAAAGGGAGTGTCGAGAACCAGCTGCTTCTTGGCTTCGTGATCTTCGATGTGCACATTGATGCCACCATTTTTGGCTTCTAATGGTCCCCCAATATCTGAATCGCCACTCAAGGCGTCGTTAGGAGGATTTGGCTTCTCTTCGTCTTCGTTTTTCAATTGGGGTTCTAGCTTGATCATCTTCCTCGCCGGTTCGGGCATTGAGGGGCTCAACGGGCCGTCGCCCTTGCTTGATGACGACAGGCGCCTCTTTGGCTGCTGATCTGCAACAGATAGATCGTCATCAAGTGGCTTGGAACTAGGTTTCCCGCCCAGCGAGAGGTCTTTGTCTGACTGACGATGGTTTTTCTCCCCTTTGCCTCCTCGCATTCCTTTCCCTTTGGACGAACGACGGGCGGCTGAACCCCTCTTCGATCCGGAGAGATCCTTGGAACTGCTCGCGGACAAAGTTGGAGCTCCCGGAACAGGACCACCGAGACCGGCATTGCTTAGTGGATCTTCCCCTGGCGTCGGGCCCTGGTTGTTGTTGTTTGCGTTTGCCTTCTGCTTGGCTGTGTTGATCGCATTCGATTGAAGCGCAAGCTCCTGCTGTAGCAAGACCTGTTGCTGTTGGCAGCGCTGCTGAAGTTGCTGCAATAGTGCCTGTTGTTGCTGCAACTGCTGCCCCTGTTGCGTGTGAGGGTCCTTGATGTGGCTCTGTTGTTCCTGAAGGTGCCTTTGTTGTTGCAACAATTGCTCTTGTTGTCGCTGCAATTGTTTCAATACTTGCAACTGATTCTGCAATTTCATTTGAGCTACATGGAGCTGCTGCAGCTGTTGTTGGTCGCCCTCTGATTGTGGTTGAGAAGGATTGTTGTTGCCGGCATCGTTGCTGTTAATGGGGTTGATACTCGTGGTCGACGAGGAAGAAACGAGACCATCCAACACCGGCATCTCCTGATCCTTTGTGAGGGGATCCACGGCGGATGCGTCTTCTCCCGTCTCCTGTCGTTTAATTTGTTCCATGACGGGTCCACAAACCTCGCAGCTGGAAGTTCTTCCTTGACTTTTGCAAATTCGGTAGTGGTTTAGAACACATCGACTGCTCAGACAGTGCGAAGTCGAACAATTCTTGTCCCTGCATTTCTTCATATGCTTCCACAACGTAACCATTTGGGCACAGAACTTCGTCTTGCAGGTAGGACCTGCTGTGCATTTACTGGCATGACGCAGCAACAAAAGGCGCTGCTGCTGCTGTCTGATAACTTTTTTCTTCTGCTGAGCAATGGGGTCTTGATACTTGGATGAATCCCCACCCGCCAACCCAGAGTTGCCACCTGCTCCGTTACCATTACTGCCGCCGCCGCCACTACCACCGCCAGAGATCGGGTCGCCGCCAGGAAAAATTGACGACGCTAGCCCTCCTATGCCCTGGTTTTGACCGGTGCCTAGTTGATCGTCTCCGCCGCCACCGCCTATCATGTTGCCCTGCTGGGCAGCATTTTGCCGCATTTGGTTAGGTCCCGCGTTTCCTCCAACCATGCCGTTTCCTGCCATTTGTCGCAGAAGCTGCTTCTGTTGATTTTGTTGCTGAGACATCGAATCGTTCTGCATTCCCGAACTCACGCTGCCACCGCTGGAGGTGGATCTATGAAGCTCTAAGCCGTGGGCTATCATTTGTAGTCTCTTCTTGAGTGTTGACAAATCTAGATATTCTTCTTTCGTCTGTGCTGAACGGTAAAGATGTTCCTCAAGGCTCTTGGCCATGTGAGGTAACCTTCACAGGGTGAAAAAGGAATTCGTTTAGGGGAGACAAGGCAAAAACTGAATTGGACAATACTGAGCAACTCACTTTTGAGAAATCTTGTTCGTATCGGGTCTCATTTGCTTGATGACTTCCAATATGCTAAAGATAATGTGTCGTCGATCAGGGAGATCCGCGTTCGACTGCCAACCACCAGCAAAGTTTCCATCCAAGAAAGACTTCTGAGAGGCCGCATTAGCACTGTCTTGATTACCTCCTCCACGAGCGGTTGGTCCGCTACCGAGATTACCCAACATGCCTTGACCGCCTCCAATTCCAGCCGCGTCGCCTTGCGACTGATTCTGCTGAAGATTTGGGAAGTTCATTCCAAGATTTTGAGCCATATTGCCGCCATTGGGGGCACCGCTTCCCCCCATGTTGAGCAAGTTGTCCTGCTGACCCTGCTGTTGGTTTTGTTGCTGACTCTGCTGCTGCTGTCGGAGCTGCTGCATCAACAGTTCCTGCTCGCTCATATTACCATTGTTATTGAACATGTTAGTGTTGTTCCCTCCCATTCCAAACGACTGGGAGAGACGCTGCTGCATGGCATTGGCATTCTGATTTGGAAACTGGTTCGGCATGCCTCCAAGCTCACCGCGATTGCTCTGTGCATTTCCAGCGCCCGCAACTGGTGCCATCCAGTTGGCATTGGATCCTGCTTGGTTTTGCATGCCGGCATTCCGTTGGTGTACACTTGCATGAGAAGTGTCTCGTTGTAGTTGAGATTTGGAGACATCCCGCTGCAACTGGGCCGTCGATCCACTACCATGCATTTGAGCCTGTGACGGATGTCTCTGTAGGCCAGCACCGGAAGCGTCTCTGTGAAGTCCGCCCCCACCGGGTTTGTCTTGGCTCTGCTGCTGTGCAGAGGATCCTCCAGCCATCTGCTGCAGACGCGCGAGTGCACTTTGGCGTTGTCCCAATTGCTGTGCAGCAGCTGAGTTACCTTGCTGGGACATTTGCTGGTGGAGACTAGCCGAGCTCCCTCTTTGGGACTGCTGCGCGAGCAAATTCGCATTGCTTCCTCTTTGCGCCATTTGTCTCTGCTGCTGAGCCATTTGCTGTTGCATAGTGGAATTGGTACTCCCTCGATGTTGCTGCATGTGTTGCTGTAACTGAGCCCCAGTGGCACTACCGCGCTGCTGCTGAATCTGCTGTAGACTCGTGGTGCTTCCTCTCTGTCTCATTTGCTGGAGTAGCTGTTGCTGGCCTTGTAGGAGACTACTGGCGGCCTCCGACCCGCGATGCGAAGCTGCATCCATTCCTCCACCTTGCGGTTGGTGGTTGTCCTGCTGCCCTTGGAATTGCCTTTGTAGTTTGGCAAGTTGTTGCTGAAGTAGCATTTGTGCGCTGGCGTTACCACCATTTGGATTCCCCATTCCAGCTTGTTGGTTACCTCCTCCCATCATGGATTGCTGTTGTTGGTTGAGTCCCATTCCATGAAGACTGTTTCCTCCCATTCCTGGGATCTGCTGGTTCTGTTGTTGGTTTTGTTGCTGCTGGAGGAAGACTTGTATGTTGGAAGTGGCCATCATGTCATTCTTTCCTGCGGCATTTCCACCCATATTCTGAGCTACATTTCCACCCATGTTTCCGCCTATACCCATTCCTACAAAGGCAGCCAGCTGTGCGCTACTTGCGGAACTAGCGTCAACTGCGGAAGACATTCCAGCAGCTTGATTGCCTTGCATTCCTCCGCCGCCGCCTCCTCCTCCTCCTCCGTTGAAGTTGAACATGTTGTTTCCGCCCATTCCTCCGAACTGCTGTTGCTGCTGTTGTTGCTGCTGCTGCATCATGGCCAGTGCGGCATTGTTGTTCAGAGAGTTGCCTTGATCACCGAGACCTTGTTGCCACTGCTGTTGGTTCTGGTTGGGTGCTCCAAACTGAGCCTGCTGCATTGCCGCAGCTTGCTGCGGATCGGTCAAGGCTGATGCGATCCCAGGGAAGCCCATTAACCCTTGATTGCCGCCATGGTTTTGCTGTTGGTTCTGCTGCTGTCGACCGTATTGAGCCTGCAGCTGTTCCTGAAGGTGCTGCATCTGTCTTGTTATTGCTCTTCTATTGGCACTACTATGGTACTACTAGTCTATCACTCTTCGTTCGGGGTCAAACCTCGGGTAGAAATGTTGCACCGGCTCTAACTGGCTAGGTCACGTCAACGTCCACCGGCCCTACTACGAAGCAATTGATACTGCTACAGCTCCAATCTCCAAAGGACAACAAGAAGACTCAAAGACGAGCGATGGTCTGTCCTCTTCTGAAAAATAACGGAGGACCTCAACAAAAGGTCAAAACCGGAAAGACTTTGTGATGTTACGATCACCAGAGGCAGGCCCAGCGCAGCAACTCTTTGGTGGTGAATTGAATGGTGCTTCTACTCGATGAGATGACCCAAACCGAGTGCGATTCAGAGCTGTTCTGCGGCCGCCTTCGATTCTCTTGGACCTTTTCCGTATCATAGGATTTACAGTAGAAACCAGTACTAAGCTACGATCAAAAATGAAATTCAAGGTGATTATGTAGTTGCGAGGTGCGAGGCAGACGTTCCCTTGACACGCCGACTTCCCTCGCTGTAAAAGCCAGCAGCTGGGGCCTTACACCCACATCAAAGCAATCACTCTTTGCTGAATCTTCAGGTCCGAGACCAAAAGAAACAAACTATTAATACTTGCCAATATCAATCATTCAAGTACCGGTACTTGTAGATGATTCATCTATCTCGTCTCGCAACGATCTACGTAAGTATATTTGCTTGATGTGTGTTTTTGACAGGAGATACACAGTCCAGATTCAGGATAAGACTTGGCCAATACCGGTAGGCAGTCTCTATACATTCTGTGCAAATGGCAACCTATTTCTAATGAGTGACAGTCATATCTGCTGAATCACTGAAGTATTCCAGGCTAAATCCAACAATGGCATCCGTCTGATATCGATCGATTCCAGCATCAGGCGGACATATGTTTCAGAAAGTAGTTTTGCGGGCAACCAACAGAGGCTTCGAGGGAATCCACTCAGTTGTTGTGAAATCCTCAAGTTCTTTGGCATTACCAACTGCACCACCAAGGCTGTTCATGGAAACTGAAGCCAGTTCAATGTTGTTCGGGCAACCTTCAAAGCCCTCATGACCCATGAATCCATTGAGGAGGTAGCCCGAAAGCGGGGACGTCGCATTGTCAGTATTGATAGAGGCCGTAGGTTGCAGTTGTAATTATTACAGTACGTATTATTCAGTCTCAAGTCTTTATTTTTATAATATCAGAACTCCTTTCTTGCCCTTCTTGGCAAGCTTGCGCCTGGAGTTTAGACTGTGTATCAAGATGTGGGACTTTCAATACCGTACTAGCTAGCTAGCTAGTACCATGTAGCGCAGACCTATGATAAGCTTCGCTTGCTTGCCAAGTTAGACGTCAATACATGTAATTGGACCCAATTGGGACCAGACGTGCTCACAGCGAAATCTCTTAGCTCTGGTGGCTAAAACATCAGAAACCAATCACCTCCACCTGGAATGTCATACTAGTAGGGAAACTTCCCCTCGACTGTCTCATTTTTTGCTTTCCAAATTGCTTGAAGCCACCACCATGAACTTGAAGACTTCAACAACTCCCTGGCTCTTTGCGTTGCTATGCGTATCCCAACTCTTCCAACAGTGCTATTCAATTTTCAGCCCAAGAAAACATTCAGCGTCCATACCGATCTGGAGAAGCATACCTCGTGGCGGAGGCGAAGATGAAACAGATACTAGTACGCCTTCCAATCAGGATGACGAGAGATACAGTCGGCAATTCTACACTCTGGGGGCAAGAGCCCAAAACTTGGTGCGGAGTTCCACAGTTTACATTGATGGGCCACCAACTTCAGGTCTCGTCTATGAATGTGTCAAAAACTTGGCCTTGTCAGGAGTTGGCGGCATTGAAATATGGACATCGAACGATCCAGAACATGATCAAGGATACCATGATGAGTCACTGGATGATCTTGGCAAAGCATACTGCCGGGCGGCATCAAAAGAATTGGATCTACAACAAAGCACTGACGAATCAAACGAGTCCATTCTGGGGAGATATATTCGATGCCTAAACCCTACGGTCTCGGTTTCGCATAGCCAAAGACCAAATGACTCTGAAGAAGCCGTTCATGATGGTCCTGGAGTGCTTTTGTGTATGGATCGATCTTATGAAACCCAGGTCCGCTTGAATGAAATTGCGCGACAACGAAACCTCGCTTTTGTAGCTGTGGAAACAGCAGGGGTGTATGGTCGAGTCTTTTGTGACTTTGGACCCGACTTTGTCGTCCATGACATGGACGGCGAAACCCCGCTTGTCACTCCCTTGGAAACTGTCAAAGTGCAAGGCGGGGAGCTTCTGGTTAGAGCTATGGAGACAGAGCGTCACGATGTTTCAAGTGGGGACATTGTTCAGTTTCAAATGAGTGATGGAAGCATCGTGCCTCAACAATTCACGGTTGTCAAGGTCTTGTCACCACAACAAATCATTGTCAAGCTAGTCCGTGACACTGACGAAAACAAATCGCATGACTTGGAAGAAGTCCAGAAAGTGATTGATGCAAAGGCGGCGTCCTTCTCGCGTATCAAAATCCCCGTGAAGTTGTCGTTCTCGCCATTGCAGGAAGTCACGGCAAAAGCTAGGGAGTGTGTCAAAATGCAGGAAACAGCGGCGAAGGACAAGAAAAAGCAGGACGGACAATATTATCTGGGCAACCTCTTCTCACCTTGTGACTTTGATAAGAGTTCAGACGTAAAAAGACTGAAGTCTGTCTTGTCTTGTTTTCAAGCGCTGTCTGCCTTTTCAGACACTCACCAAAGCTTACCCACATTAACGGACGTGCTGGAGTTTCAACAGCTGGCAACAGAGTCACTAGGTGCCCAGATGTTGGAAACCAAACATGTTCAAAACTTTTTGGGTACTTGTGCCGGCAAGTTAGGTCCCCTGCAGGCCATGTTTGGGGCCCTTGGTGCGCAGGAAGTCTTGAAGAGCGTCACGGGCTTGTACAATCCAGTTCAGCAGATTCTTCTCTATGATTGTGACGAGCTCCTGTCAGAGGAGAATGACGCAAACCGCACCCCTTCTTCAAAATCTGGACTTTCTTACATCCTTGGTAGAAAGTTGGAGGAGAAAGTAAAGTCAACACGGCTTTTCGTTGTCGGTGCTGGTGCAATAGGCTGTGAGTTGTTGAAAAACCTGGCGGCAATTGGTGCCGCAACAGGGAAGAATGGATGCATTTCGCTAACAGATATGGATACCATTGAAAAGTCTAATTTGAGTCGCCAGCTACTCTTTCGAGAATCAAATATTGGAGACTTCAAGAGCGTCGCTGCGCGAGCTGCAATCCTCCGCTTCAATCCTGCCACACAGATCTTCACCCACACCAGCAAAGTAGGTGAAGAGAGTGATGGTCCATTTGGGGAAGAGTTTTGGTCTTCAAATGCTGACATGGTTCTGAATGCGCTTGATAACATGGAAGCGCGACTTTTCATGGATCAAAAATGTGTAGTACACCAAAAGGCCATGGTTGACGCTGGGACGTTGGGCCCAAAGGGGAATGTTCAAGTCGTGGTGCCTCACCAAAGTGAATCGTACGGCTCTAGTGTAGATCCACCAGAATCCGAGATTCCAGTTTGCACTTTGAAGAACTTTCCTTACGCCATTGCGCACACAATTCAATGGGGAAGGGACCTGTTCGATGGTCTCTACAACCGTCGGCCAAAGCAAACGAACGATTTTTCCGAGAAAGCTCTGTCCGATAGTGTAAGCCATTTCGCGGAATCTTTGATACGTGACAGCGGAGAAGAGGCCGCCATCGAAGCTGCCACTGAACTCGCCCAGGACTTGTTGTTCGCATCGACATCGCCGCAATCTCGAGGCGAGGTGCGAGAGAATGCCATACGATGGGCCGTTCATTTAGCAACTCAGTTGTTCCATGACGCAATCGAGGATCTATTGAATGAACATCCAGTGGATAGCCTGGACGATGACGACGAACGTTTCTGGAGCGGTACGCGGAAAGTGCCAACTCCAATCCGTTTCCACGAGTCAACAGACGACGCTAGCAAACTTGCAGCCAATGAAAACCTGCTGAGTTTTGTCAAGTCTGCGGCTCGACTACGGGTCGAATCATTCTACGGTGTCAATGATGATAATGATGATGATGCAAATCAATTTACAGACGAGGATGCTAAGAATGCCCTTCGGGATGCCGTCGGAAAAGAAAGAGACAACGACGACAACGACTCCACGACCGAAGAAAATATTTTGCGGAAAGTACAGCCGTTTGCTTCAGGGGAGAAGAGCACGCTCCACTCGGTCGACTTTGAAAAGGATGATAACGACAATGGGCATGTCGACTTTGTAACCGCTGCCAGCAATCTGAGAGCGATCTGTTATGGAATTCCCCCGGTGGATGCAATGGAAACGCGACGAGTTGCTGGCAAGATCATACCTGCCATGATCACAACGACTGCCGTAGTGTCGGCTCTGTCCACCCTAGAAATGCTCAAACTCCTTCAGGGTGCTCCATTGACCCAGTATCGCAATGCATTTATCAACCTTGCCATTCCACTCTTGGCCTTTACAGTCCCTTTGCCTGCAGAGGAGGTGCCTGGGCCGGGAGGAACGAAGTTCACCGTTTGGGACAGCATTGTCGTCAAGGAAAAGACGCATCCATCGAACAGCGATGGCGGAATGACGCTAAAGCGGTTCATTAGGCAACTGAGAAAGGCACTTGGTGGAACCCACAGTGGTTTTGAAATATCGTCTGTGACTATGGGAGAACTGTTGATATATGCCAACTTTCTGCATGGGGAGGACGAGACGATTCTGAGCCAATCAGTTTGGGATTTGGCAAACGCAGCGCTGAGCGAGGAAGGAGGCACCCCAGCAAGTGACACCAGGCTAGAGCTTCGTGTCACCGTTGAAGACACAACCAACGGCGAAGACTACGAACTGCCTCTTGTGCGGCTACACAAGGAGGAGCTTGAGCAAAAATAGCATTACGAACCTGACTAGCTAGCTGCCAGACATATTAAAAAGTTTTCGAGGTCCCTCGATTGTCCGAGTTCTGCGGCCACACCATGAAGCTCGCGAGAAATTTGAGGAAGAGAACCACGTTCACGTACGGCCAGATCAAGAAACGGCAACGAAATCGAGTGGTACAGCCCCGCCCCAATAATACCACGAATATCCCGAGCCGTGAGAGTCATCAAGAGGCAAGCTGCAGTAAAAATAAGTAGATGACACTGAGAATATATACTATTCGACGGTACGAAACTAGACTACCAAAATTCCCTGTTTGCTGAAAGCAGCAGCAGACATGTTGTCGTTTGTCAAAGACACTGTCGACTACAAGTCAGACAACGGGGAATTCAACACTACTTGCCATCCTTTTTACTTTGGCCCAGCGTTCACCGACATGCACCTACGTTGGGACGACAGCAGCTATCGCTGCAACACCATTCTTGTAACACGGGTGTTAGGTAGGGGATTGACGGTCTTCGTTCCGGTTTATGAAAAGGCCTTGGAGAACCGGCGGTACGCACGTCTTTTGCAGCAACATGGAGAAGTAAGTCCAGACATTTTGGAGCAAGATTTGGGGCTACCGGTACAGCATGAGTATTTGCTAGCATGGACTGTTGAGGCTTGGAAACCCGGTGGGGCCCTCCGAGTGATGCATGCCGAGGGTGGTGAAATCTGGAAGCGATATCAAAAGGGTGGAGACCTCTACGAACAGACCCAGCAGCGACATCAGGAGGGTGGAGACCTCTACGAACGATATCACGCGGGTGGAGACCTCTACGAACGATATCAAAAGGGTGGAGATCTCTACGAACGATACCACGAGGGTGGAGACCGCTACGAACAGATCCAGCAGATGATGACTGAAGCTTGGAACCCAGGAGGACACTTTCGAGAGATGTATTCCGAGGGTGGTACTCATTCGAAGGGACGCCGGAAGGGTAGCGATTCAGCGTCCGAGTTGGTACAGGAGTATGCGAAGCACCAATGGATCAAAAGGGAGGCACCCAACGGAGTCTGTCTCAAGGACAACCAGCTGTGGTGTCATTGTTGCGTATGGCATTGAATTGCCATCAAGAGGCAGGAGTGACCAGAAGTACGCTCAAACAACATGTGAACTCTGGTACCCACAAGAAGTATGCTGCCGCCGGAGGCAAGAAACAGTTTTATATCAACAAATTCAAGGTGTGGCGCAAGAAGAACCAAGGATGGACACATTCTTCACAATGGAATTATGCGCGCTGTGACTATTGCCAGCAAGAGATCAAGATGATACAGACACGCCCGGATCATACGCGTTCGTTCCTCAAGGAACGACAACCCACACATTTGGATCTAGTTGCAAAGGATCAGATAAAAAGGGAAGGAAACCAAACCAGGGGACTCCAGATCGCCTACGGTACAGCTTTATGGCTCGATTGAACTACTCACACAGTTACATAATAATCATAATAGATGCATTTACAAGCATAGGGCTACTCGATTACTTCACCTTTTTGACTTCTTGTCTCACGAAAACTTGTTCTCGCCGCCGCCGCCGCCATTCAATTTCTTGTTCTCTTTGGCTGCCAATTTCTCCAACTCGTGCTCATAGCGAAGATAGCGTCCGTTGTAAGTGGCAAAGAACACTGTGGCAGCAGCGTGTAGGAGAATGAGCAAGTAGAACGAAAAGGTGTACTCTGGTTGCTCCGCAGAGTCTTCGGCATCACTCTTTGAAATACCAATATCCTTCAAGGATTTGAAGAACGGAATGAACAGGGCACTCAGCAAGTTGGAGAAAAGCTGCTGGATCACCAAAACAGTGTTTTCGCTCAAGGGGTAGGCGACTTCAACTCCAAGCTCTGTCGAAACGGGTTGCAGCGGTCCAACCAAAGCAGCAACAATCAGAAGGGAGTAGCGCAAATCGCTGCCCCTATCCGCATCAAGGCTCACACCACAGAATGCCAATCCAAAGGCACCAAAGACCAGCATTGCAATGATGACAGAGTAGTATGCACGGGTCTTGTCGGTCTGCTTTCCAATGACGAGGCTGGAAATCATGATGATACCTTGGAAGGAACCACCAATGATACCAACGTATTCTCTGCCAGCGCCATCCAAGGTCACCAGATAGTCCATGAAAGTAGACAAGGTGTTGATGACAATACCAGAGACTGTGAATGAAACCAGACACTGGAGAAACCCGGGTCGGGCAAGGCAAGCTCGTGTACTTTGAATGACCTGGTCATCTCGAATCAAAATGTCCAAATGGTGATCAGAAACCGTGACCACAGGCTCTGCCCCTTCATCGAGGTTGTATCCATACCCTGCTGGGCCCTGCAGAAGTGGGTGTGGTGGTGGTGGAGGGTAAACACCAGGGTAAGGGGGGTTCTGGTAACCAGGGTATGGTGGTGGAGGGTAAACACCAGGGTAAGGGGGATTCTGGTAGTAAGGCTGTTGGTAGTAAGGATAAGCGGGCATGCCGGGAACAGCATAGGGATGCTGGTAGCCGGGATGAGGCATGAAACCTTCTGGGTACATTGGGAATCCCCCAGGTGGGCCACCTCCTTGCAATGCATCACCAGGCAACGCCCCAGGATCACCCAGCAACGGCATTCTGGTATTCTCTTGGTCAGTAGGGCCTGGTTCCATTGGTGAAGGAGCCGAAGCTTGGGGCACGAGAGAAAGGGGTGGGGTCCTTCCATTGAGTGCAGGCGACGGAGCAGGGGCCACCGCAGTTGACATGGGAGGAGCATTGCCCCGGAATCCCCTAACGGATTGCATAATGGACCCGACGTTAGGTACTGTAATGTCACCCTTCATCACCTTGGCACTGCTTGAGGGAGGAGTGGGTGGAGCGTCGTCGAACTGGAAGAGGGTTCCAAAGAATGCAAGAGTCGAAATGATACTGAGGAGACCAAAATACGCAGGAATATCATCACTCGTGGCAACAAGAAGCGTTCCGAAAACAAATGCACATCCGATTCCCAGCTGGTTGGCATTCAAGGCAACACCTGTGGCCATGGTTCGTTCATGCTCAGGGAACCAAGAAGCCGACAACAATGCTGGAGTGCACTGGTAGAGCGGCTGCGAGAGCCCAACCAAGAAGAACCCAAAGCTCAAGCGCCACTCGTCTTCACCTCGGACGAGTTCGGCCTGGATGATGGGAGGGATTCCCCCGCTCTTGATCATGCTTCCAATCATGAGCAACAACGAACCAAAAAGGACAGTTTTCTTCAAACCTAGGCGGGCAAGAATGATAGGTTCACATGCTGTCGAGATAGCGTTGGCTCCCAGAAAGATAACAACCAAACGTTCCGGATCAACGTCACCGAAGGTTTGCTGGGTGAGGATAGCAATGGGGGCAACAGAGTAACATGTCCAGTCAGAGAGAAGGTTGAGCATGGACATGTAAAAGAGCATGATCCAGCGTTGCCAGTAAACTTTGAAGTCATCGTCCTCATCCACGTCATCTCCATCAGAGTCGCTAGAGCCATTACCCTTTTCACGGCTTATCATGGGAGCTCCATTGGCACCTTGGATCTCGTTGGAGTTCTGTCCTCCAGGAAGTTGCGCATAGGGATCCCCGCCATTGCCGCCAGCAGGAGGTCCATTTCCACGAGTACCAGAACCGCCGCCACTGCCCCCTCCTTGTGAGGGAAAGGTATTGTAGGACCCTCCGTGCCCGTCCGTTGCAAGCTGATGCATAAAGGGAGTGTCTTCAGTTTCGTCATCGCTGTAGACGAAAGGAAGAGTCCCATCGCTCTTATATTTGAGGCTATTGAATTGATTCAATTGCTGCTGATGGATCTGGGCAGCCATCATCATTTGGTGTTGCATGTCAATGGGCCCATATGGATTCATTTCAGGGTGGCCTTGGTAGTATCCCATGACATTGTAGGCTGGAGCCTCAGGTTGCCTGCGACCAGCAGAATCCTTGGGTGAAGCGACCACAGTGGAGTGTTCTGCGTTGACACTGCTGTTGGAACTGTCCCTGGAGAGGGTGCTCTCAGGGGATAAGACCCCAGCTTTGGGATGGCTGTTACTTCCGTCCGAGCTTACCAAAGAACTGACGGAATGAACGCGAGTGATCCTCTGCAACTGCATATCGGCCACTTGGCTGGGTAGCCGAGCAACGGGTTCGATGGGTTCCGACAGAGGAAGTTCATCGTCGCTTTCGTCCGAAAAGGACAAACTGGCGTCACTGGCACGGTTCTTGGTGGCTGCAGCAGTTGTACTAGTAGGCATAAAAGGCGTAGTCCGTGCAGGCGCCGAGCCAGAACTGGAGTAGGAGAATCGTCTTCCACTCTTGGGACTTGGCAAGTGCTTGGCGAAATAAGAGGATTCTCCGTCGGAAGAGTCCGCCTGGGAGCTGTCTTCGTCATTGTCAACGGTATCATTGCTGTTAGCAGTCGATGGATCAGACACAGGAGATCCTTGAAGCCACTCGCTGTCAGAAGCAGTGGGAGTAGGAGAGCCCTCAACAGACTTGGCGGCATCAGGCGTCACCACTGGTTTGTTTTCCATCGCACTGGCGGCAGAGCCAGATTCTTTGGCCGACACGATGGGTTGACAGACAGCCATGGTGGTACTTCCGCTTGTGGTAGTTGTTGCTGCTGCTGTTGTCTCTTCCAATTTGCCCGATGAACTATTGAGGTCGCCTTGGCCAATAGGGGTCGAAGGCGAATATGGAACGGTATGCATTGCCTTTCCAACCAACACAACAATACGGATAGCCAGGACGAAATTGCCTCTGTCCTCTTTGAGGGTTTTGGATCAATCGGGGTGCTCCTTGAGATGAAACGGAAGAAACTTGATTGCTTCACGGTCCGTTACGGTGCTCCATCATTTTTCTGGCCGTTCCAGTCCTGTCAAGACTGATTTGTGCGCCGACCAGCGTGTGAGTATGTGCGCAACGGCGCGTGCTTGTCCGTTGGCAAAGTCAAATGTTTAAGCCAGCTAAAATGTAACCGATCTACAAATACTTCATTCCTCCCTTTATATTAAGATGTCTCTAAGTTCAGCTGAACCCTGAAGCCATCTTAGCAAGCACTCAAATATCTGTACTAACTTTTAAAAAGAATCTTCTTAGCATTTTGTTTAAATTCAGGGTGCAAAGGCAACATCTTACCTTTCTTGCCATTTCTATTGATCATACTAGTAGTATGGTACATACCAACATTTCTGCTCTGCTTCCCACCTTATTAAACATTCCCTTACGTGAAGAGAGGAAAGAGCAGTGTATCATCTGCCGGAGGCAAATTTTTTGACTTTTGGCACCTGTTTTCAAGGCATTTTGTTGTAGAAAACTGTCATTGTATCATCTGTCAATCTCTTATGTGCCCAAGGGAGAGTGCTTGCTGGGTATCTTAGCTCTAGTGCAGATCTGAGTGTCTCAAATATCTTTAAAACATTCCAGCAAATCTCAGTACTTGACATCTTATCTCGGACTCTCTTAATATCAAGGGAGGAGTGTATTTATAATGCGTTTGGTAGATCTATTTAGGGGAAGCTCATCTGAAGCGAACGGTGCTCCGAGACTTAACAAATAGTTTCTTCTAAATCTGATCGAGGCCGTTTGCTCTTGGAAGCATATTTCGAACCCCACAACGAAGACACAAGACAAACCCCAATCGATGCATGGCATAATCGATCTTGGAGGTATCACGGTCTGTATCACTATTGTCAGACGCAACCATGTATAGTCAAAGACTTAAGCTAGCACGGAAAAGACGTGAAGAACAGAAGGTTTTTGAAGCCTTGGAATCGAAGCATAAAAGGGAGGAGAGACGAGAGCGAAACAAGGAGAATGACAGAGGCGCCAGAGACCGCAAGCGCAAGGCCACAGAAAAGGGTACTTCCGGCGATGTAACGACGAAGAAATCCAGCCATAAATCTAAACGAAGTGAAGAAGAATCGTCTCAAGAGGACTCGTCTGACGAAGACACAGAGCTTCCAAAGGGAAAACGACAGCGCAGACCCGCGCCAAAGAATTCTGGGCGCACGTCTTCCTACCGGGCAGACAGAGGTGGTTCCAAGTCTCGTTCAAAGAGCCAAAAATCCCGCAACAATTCACGAGAAACAAGCGAAGAATCAAGCAGTGAAGATAGTGATTCAGACGAGGAGTCCTCGTCGAAAATGCGTCGGAAGAGAGACCACCGTAGATCCAACAAGAGTCGGAAGTCAAGCTGGTCAGATGAGGAGCAGTCTACTAGTAGAAAGGGCTGGAAGAGAGCCAGCCATAAATCCAGCAAAAGAAAAAAATCAAGTCGGGAATTGGACAGTGATGAGGATGATGATGATTCCGATCTGGGAGCTTCAAAGAAATCTGACAGCCAACAATCTCAGAACAATCGAAGAGCAATCCGGAAAGCATTGGATAGCGATGATACATGTAGCGATGGTGGTTCAGGCAAGGAGCCCGCGAAAAGCCGTTCAAAGAAACGTGACAGCCATCGATCCCACGGTAGTCAAAGGGCAATAAAGGGGGAATACAGCACTGATGATAATTCTGATCAGTGGCTTTCGAAACGTCATTCCAAGAAATCTGACAGCCAAGGATCCCACGACAGACGCATAGCAAATCGGAATGCACTTGATAGCGATAGTGATGATGATTCAGGTCAAAGGGCCTCAAAACGCCATTCGATCCGACCAAAGAAGTACGACGGCCAAGGATCCCGCAACAGTCGAAGGGCCGGAAAAAGGTCAGAGAACGGTGACTCAAGTTCGGATGGCGCAAAGCGACATTCAAAGCATACAAAGCATACTTACAGCCAACAATCACAAAGTAGTCGACTAGCCAGTCGGGAAGCATTGGATAGTGACTTTGATGATCATTCCGATCGGGGGCCCTCGACAGGTCATTTGAAGAAAACTGACAGCCAACAATCCCACCAAAGTTGGAAAGGAAAGCGGGAATTGGACCATGACGACGATTCGAATCGAAAATCAATCTACCAGAACTCTCAGCGGGCTCGAAAATCCAACAAAGAGACCGACAGCGAAGACTCTAGTGAAGAACGTTCGCAACCTCGTCCGAGGCGCGGCAAAGCGATGGCGAAGTCCTGCAGCAGCCGATCAAAGCCTGTGAGCACAAAAAATCAACCGTACGAATCCCCAGATTCTGACGATACTGATTTCGACCCTCAAGATCGATCTAATCGCAATCGTCGCTTGGGCTCTGCCAAGAACGAATCTTCTCCCCAGGCAAAAGTCAAGAAAGCGCACGACAAGGACAAGGACAAGGACAAGGAAATGAACTCTGACGAAGAAAGCTCGGTGCAGAGCGTTTCGTCGAGAGATGAATCAAAACAGACGAAGAAGCCCAAACACGAAAAGAGTGCAAGCGCTCGTACTGTCTTCCCTCTGGACTCTGACTCCGATGAGAGAAAGTCGGGTGACCAAGCATCGGCTGGGAAGCATCGACGCGCAGTCAAAAAGGTCATGGCGAACGACTTGTCAGATGAATCCGGGGATGAGCAGCGTGCAGTTTCCAAGCTTGATAAGAAAAAGGCACCGGCGAACCCTCTTCAGGCTGTTGAGCGAGAGCGAGAGAACGTTTCCCAAATGCAGCATCGAGGACGTAACTTCGTCGGCGGTGGCGATTTGTGGGATGATGACGATGACAATGGAAACTCACAAATTGATCGTCGTCCCATCACAGCTCCGGCTGCTCACAGCACTGAATCTCGAGCTTCCATATCTGGTCGCCCCCGCGCAGCAAAAGCGGATGTCGGGGAAATGGAAAACGTTGGCTCAGGCAAAAACGGGGCGTCAAGCAGCCCTTGCAAGAACGACGATGTTGTTGCTGACCAACACAAAGCGAAGGGTCGCATCGAAGAGCACGAACAGTACCCTACGCTAGGCAATCCTTATTTTGGCCCGTTCGATAACGTGCCACTCAAGTTGGTGAACAAACAGGACGCCAGAAGCGACCACAAAGTGCCGGCAGCCCTCGCTAGATACTTGCCTCCGTTTCAGAGAGAGGGGATTCAATTCCTGTACAATGCTGTGGTCAATAATTACGGCGCAATTCTCGGTATGGTATTCCGTTCTGAACGTTTTATGCTTGGGTGTCATACGCCTAACCACGTTCCCTTTGCCTGCCTCACGGATCAGGAGATGACATGGGCCTTGGTATGTGAAATGATCGTGTTTTGCTTTCTTTCTCCTTTATGCCACGTTTTCTCACCTTGATTCATGCTTCTACTTTGCACAGGGAAAACGATGCAGATCATAGCATTGATATCGGCGCTGTTGGGAAAGACTGGAACCACGATGGACGAGGATATTTTGAAGGAGAGGAAAGCGAAACGGAAGGAAGTGGAAAAGGAGCTCGGGAACTGGGAAAACAGTGCCCTGTTGGGTCAGTGTGGATTCGAAGGCAGGAACAAGCGTCTCGCAGAATACAAGGAGAAATTGGGTCTCCCTGAAATCGTGCCCATTTTGTTGATAGTCCCAGCTGTCGTTGTAGACAACTGGGATGGCGAGATAATGCAGTTTTCCAAAATTGAAGTCGAAAAAGTGAGTTGACTGTTGCAGAAGATATTTGAGTATCAAAGTGGAGTAGTCAACTCTAATCTTTGGAGTTTTTCGTGGCTCAAATAGTTCCGGGAATCGGACACCCGAGAGGAGGCTTTGAAAGGAATTGAGTTGGGATCGGCTGAGGTTCTGTTATGCGGGCACCCTCTTTTCGGCGCGAAGAAGCATTTTGAGGAAATCCTCAAATTTCCATGGAACCTGGTAGTAGTCGACGAGTTTCATCTTTTCAAGAACGGAAAGAGCAACAATGCAAAGAATCTTAGAATTCTTGCAAAGAGACACAATTGCCCGATTATTGGTCTGACTGGTACCCCAATGCCCAATTGTGAGTATCATTACATGCCAAAGGGAAGGATGCTTGCTGCAATTTCTTATGCTTCTTCTTCGTCTTGATGTGAAAACAGGCTTCGGTAAGTTCCAGACAGCTCGTTTTGTGATCGTGCCGGTGTTGACCTGATCCTTCGAGCTGTGATTATACCGCGTTGGATAGACGAGTAAGTTGCTGTTGTTTTCGTGAGCGGCGAGCACTTCGAGTCGTTCGGCTGTCGCTGATTTCCCTTCATTTGCGATCTTTCCTCTTTTGCAGGCTGCACAATGTAAGTGTTTCGTCGTGTTGATATGGTAATATGGGCGCGTCGACTCTAACTCGCACGGAAACTTCTCACTTCATCGTGCAGCTTGTAGACTTGGTGCAGCCCAAAGTTCTAGGCACTCTCAAGCAATTCAATAACAGGATTGGCAAACCAATGAAGAAGGCCAGGTCCGTGTTGTCGACGGATTGGTTTGGTTGCACCAACAATAACGTATCTCACTAGCATGTTTTTGTTGTTCTTGTACGGTATAAACAGAGCTGTTGACGCAACACAGGATGTCAAAGCCCAGGGAGAGGACAAGCGATTGGAGCTGAACAAAAAATTGCAGCCGTTGTATATTGCGCGGAAGAAGCAAGACGTGTTGTCTCAGCTGCCAAAGAAGACAGAGCACGTTGGTAAGAACTGTCTTTTCCCAGTTTTGTTGGTTGGCTGGCTGTTTTGTCCCTCACTGAAGCTCTTTGTCTTTTGATCCAGTCTTGTGCGAGCTATCAGAACTGCAGAAGAAGGTAGGACTTCTTTATTTGCTGTAGGGAGCACTTGCTATTATGGGTTTGCTCACCGTTCATCTCTCCCTTGATACCTTCATCTCAGACGTACGAGCACATCCGTAACTTGCCCGACTTCGTACTTGTACGCGGCAGTTCTGCGCCATGTGATTGTGGCGTCAATATCAATTATTTTGAACGATATTTACGACTTCAAACGCCAGAGGACAAGATTGCGTTCCAAAAGGAAAACGAGTTTATCAAGAGGGGAAAGTGCCACTACAGGGAGCCGCAAGAAGAAGACAAAGGGATGTCAGTGATGTGGCGCAAACAGCACCCCGATGGCACGCAATGCAAGCGGTGTCCTTCGTGTGTTTTGCTGCCATGCCTCAGCAAGCTGTATCAACTAAGCTCGCATTTGACGCTGCTTCAGTACGAAAAGCCAGGGAACAAGGCGGCGGTAGATTCTGAGCACGAGGAAGATTTAAATAGGGAGTTTGCAAAAATCTCATTCCCTGACGATGTCCTGCCAGAGCTCCCAGGCGCGAGCTACGAAAGATGCGACCAACTTTTGCAAGGCGTCCAGCATTTTGCCATGTCCGGGAAGATGAAAAAGTTGCACTCGTTGCTTCAAGACATCCATCACGAAAAGGGCCGGGTGCTCATTTTCTCCTATTCAGTGCGCATGCTTGACATCATTGCTCGCTACTTGGACAATGAAGCCAAAAGGTTTCTTCGCATCGATGGAAAGACGCCAGGAAAAGACCGTCAAGGTCAGTCACGCCACCCTTTCGAGGTTCAAATCGTCGCCGCGTTCATTTCCTTCTTGGACCTTTTCTCACCCACCGTATACACGTATGTGTTGTATGTCATGTACAGGGTTGGTGAAGCAGTTTCAGACTGATTCAAAATACTTTTGCTTTCTGTTGAGTACTCGTGCAGCTGGCGTTGGGCTAAATCTCACTGCCGCGAACAATGTCATGTAAGTCGATCTACAATGGGCACTTTGGTTCATCATTGTATGAGGGTGGCATCCTCACTTTTTCTCTTCTAACTAATAAAGCATTTTTGATGCCGAGTGGAACCCAGCGCACGATGAGCAGGTGCGTGTCAATTCATTGATATCCATGTTTTTGTCAGGACTTCATTGGACCGGTTGACTCACATTCGACCGACTTCTTCTCCACATCATCGGCAGGCTCAAGATCGCGCATATCGTATTGGCCAATCGAAAGATGTGACGGTTTACCGACTAGTGGCTCAGGGAACTATCGAAGAGCTAAAGTACCTGCGTCAGGTGAGTGAAAGAAATTGCATGGCGTGTCATGCTCATCACAACGGTGTCATAATGGCAGCCAGCATGCCGCTGCCGCTCACAGGTCGCTTTATCTTGCTCGGATGGCCCTACATGTCATTGTGTAGATTTACAAGTTGCACTTGAGACAAGAAACCTTTCGCTCGGCAGAGGGATCAGAAGCTGCACCACGATCCTTTCTGGGCGTTGACAAGGACACCAAGAGAAAAGGAGAGTTGTTCGGCGCCGAGAATCTGTTGAGCTTCTCGAAGGACAGCTCCTTCCTCTCTCGAGTTTGGAAAACCGACAAAGGCATTGTTGCTGGAACTAGCACAGCAATTGCCAATGCTTGGGAAAAAGGAGAGGCGATGATGCAGGAAGAGACGGAGCAGTTGATTCGTAGTCAGTTGGAAGGTGCAGCAAAAGCTGCAAAGAAGGCGGCCTTCGACCACAAGGCGTTCTTTGACCAAGGTCGAGCCCGTCCGGCCAACCGGGAAGGCCAGATGGGTGGCGGTGAGTTGACTCTCTGCATGAGGACTGTTTCTTGTGTATCATAGTGTAAAAGGGTATGCTCACATGTCCATTTTCCCTTCATCTTGCAGAAACACAGGCAGTAGATGATTTCGTTGAGAGGGGCCAACCCAAACAGGTACCGGTACCCAATGACAGTGATTCCGACGACAGCGACGCTGACAACCATTTTGATGCTTCCGACGCCCGCAACAATGAAAACACTAGTGCATTAGGACCTGACAATGTGACCAAAGTGGCGAGCTGTGGTACTACTGTCCAAGGTGCTAGCGGGTCTCCACCTTCTGACCGAGAACTCATAGAGACGAAAACCAAGGTCAAGCCCCAGGTGACCAAGTCCTTTCAGCAGGCCAATGCCAAGAGCGGTCGTGTTTCAAATGCGGACAAACCCAAGAGCGACGAGGGCACCAATCCTCTTGGCAGAGTTGGCATCCCAGATCCACACAACGACCTGCGCAACAATAATCCGGTCAACAATCAAGAACGGCAACGGCTTCTCCAGTCCATGAACAAAAAGAAAAACTTCTTGTTGTGCGGCATTCCATCGCAGCAAGTTTCAGGAAGGCACACGACATTCTCCAAAGCCAATGTATTCCAGCCCAACAGCTCCAATTGAAAGGAAGCCTAGCTCTTGTGGTTTGTCCTTGGCCAAGTTAGCTACAGCTAGCACCAAAGGGATCTCGTTTCTAGGGTAGATCTTAAAGGAGATGGAAGCAACCTCTGCTACTAGTAGTACTCACACTTACTAGTCATAGCTCGCACCGACCCTGCCTCGTTTACGCCATTAGTTTTTTGAGTTGTGTATTCACCAACTTTTTCTTGTCATCCCCAGAGAGTGAGTCCCATTGGTCCTTCCCAACGATCATTTTGGCTTTCATCATGGCCTTTATATAGAACTGCTGGCTTGCCTTTGTGTCCGTCGCATCCTCGCTTTCTTCCTCTGCTGCGTCGTCATCATCCTCTTCTTCTTCATCGGAGTCATCCTCTAGAACCGAGTGAGCTTCTCTGACTTTCCGGAACTTGATGGCACAATAGAGCCTGCTAATTTCCCATTCTTCGCTTGAAATCGACCCCTCTTTGTTCAAAACTTTCATGTTGTAAAGAGCACGGTGGGCTGCGGGATTCTCTTGAGGGTCCATTCGACCCAAGTAGAATTCGTGAAAGTTCAGCCCGTACTCCATTTCTAGTCCCGCTTCTTCTGCTAGTGATTTCAGAACTGGGATAGGCGTCAGCCACTCAGGCAGATCGACTGCCTCACCGACACCAGATGCATGATCAGACCCTTCTTTCAGCGTGAAGGTGTATTCCAGGCCAAAGATATCCTCGTGCAAAGGGTCTTCTTTTTTTGCAGCCATTGACTGGAAGATTCTTTTAACAATATCGGGTTTGAAACGAATCCGGCAGGCTCCTCCGCCAGCGGTGACAACAATTTCCCTATCAGGATCTTCTTCTTCTGAGTCCGAGTCGAAGCGAAGGTCCTCTCCCAAGCCCATGAGGCGTTCAATGACGATTCTTGCATCGATGGTTGTCGCGATGAGGTTTCCGCCAATTTCTAGTAGTTCACTGACGGTACGGAAGAATCTGCGAGCTCTTTTTCTCGTGCTCATCATGTAGTGGATTGCAAATTGTATCGAGACGACGTCAAACTTTTCCGTCAAGGACACGCCCCCACCCCGCACTGGTTTGAACTCAGGCGTTCCGGTCTCGTGTGGAGATTCGTCCTGAAGGGACCATGACAAGAGGGGCTGCATGTGTTTTCGTTTGTGTGATTTGAGCCTTCCGGGTACATCGGCTCCCAAGTCCGCTACGGTGAATGTTGCATTATTGTCTAGTTTGTTGCGGATTCCTCTGGCACGAATTGCGGCATCTTTGAGGGACCCTCTGGCAACGTCCAGCCCCACGTATCGACTCATTTTTCGCGAATGAATGGTCCATTTTCCTAAATCTCCTCCCTTTCCACATGCCAAATCGAGCACTCGCATGGGTGGATTTCCCGAGACTCCCTTTCGTTTTCGCCCACCTTGCGTTTGTGGATTGAGTTCCTGAATTTGCGTTGCCTTGACCCATCCATTGAAAGATCGCATGTGGTAAAGTCGACTTTCGGATCTAGTGTCTAATGTTCTGGTCAATCCCGAGTAGAATTTATCAGCGGTTGCCGCGCCTGTATCCTTGTGGAAGATGGAACTTTCCATGTCTTCGGCAGATCTCTTTTTGTCTGGATGTGTAGTGTTTGCGTCGTCGTCTGCATCATTGTTGGATGGATTCCACGCGGGTTGTTCTTTGTCTGCATTGTTATTGGTAGTGAAATCTGAAGCTGAAGTTGCTCCAAAATCTGGCTGATCTCCCGCCGACGGGGGCATCCAAAGACCCGCCGAATCGTCTGCGGCTCCCCCTCCACCTGGCGGTTGCCATAGATTGTCGTTGTTGTTGTTGTCATCTGTACTTCCCGGTGGTTGCCACATTTCTGTCTCATCAGCAGCAGCAGCATCAGCGCTCGCCTTGTCATTTCCCTGTACCATTCCCTTGGCATTTTCTGTATCTCCCACGAAGCATTCGGCCGCAAACTTTTCGTCTTCGTCGTCTTGCATTGGCCGTAGCAGTCCAAAACGTCCGTATTTGTCCTTGCTCAGTACGGCCACGACATCGGTTCTTCGCAATTTGGTGACGAATTTGGCAAAGTTTGTGGAATTGGCCTTGTCTCTGTCGGGTAGACTGGGTTGGAAGCGTTTGACTGCAATGGTGCATTGCTGCATGGCTCCGCGAGAAGGATGCAGCAATTTCTCCACCATTGGATTCGAAGTCTCCAAAAATCCAATCACAGTCAAGCTGCGACACATGGGACCAGGGAACTTCGGACCGTCGGGATAGGAGTAAACGGTGGCTCTCTTGCTCAGTTTCTGAGGATCGATCGGTCGCTCCAAAGAGCTAAACAGCGAGCCATCGCCCAGTTCGTCTTCGGATAGCACCAGAAAATCGTGCTTTATAGCGGGCGACTCCACTGGATACGGCATCTTATTCGGATCCAAATAAACGAAGCCAAGCCAAGTCAAACACCACTTCGACGACACCCTCTATTACTGTAAATTACCCTACCGTACTGTAGGTATTCGAGGAGTACCACCCGGTACAGTACGAAGCTGCGAGAAGGAATGAAGCAACGGCACGATGAATGATGTGAGGGGCAGCCTCCATGGTCCATGGCATGGTGGCTTTTGGAGGAAGGTCTTTCCCGCGGGATATGTTTATCTTTAGCTCTAACCGACAAGGGCTGTTTGTTATTCTTCAACGGCTGAAAGTGCCTTGAAAGCAACGCAACGAACAACGAACACAAGTTGACTGCCCCATGCCCATGATCGACTGTGATCAGACAGTGAATCTTCCAAGTTCGCCTGGCACTGTTGGTCTCTCTCTCTGCTCTCTAGCTAGCAAGTGTCTCAAAAGAAGACAAACACCTCCAACACCATGTCGTTGATTGGGGCTGTGTTAGTGCTGCCTTATATGGTGGTTTTCTTCACCTTCTGGTTGGCCACCAGTCTTCAACGTCCCATGATGTATGCCACTATCTTTTGCTTGGCCATCAACCCAATGGCGGCTCAACGGAAACTTACTCTCTTTGTCAACACGGCACGATACCTTCTCTTTTCCAAGGACAAAAAATGGAAGGAGCCAGAAGTACCCAAGTATACCACTGTCCACAAAGTAGAGACCAAAACTATCATCTTTGTCAGGCATGGCCAAAGGTATGTGGGTTATTACTTGCTGTACTTACTTCTTCTGTGGGGTAGTCTCCTGTCTGTTACGACGACAAGGAAGAAATTCAATTCTTGAATCTAATCTGTATCTTCTCTCATATTTCTTGTGATTATCGTTCAGCACGTGGAATGAAACATTCAATAGGTATGTTTCCGATTCAGTTTCCTGACGAATCGTAGGTAAAAGACTCGATTCCTATTCACCCACTCATTACAATTCTTCCGAATGAATCTTCTCTCTGAAGGGGCGAAAAGACCAAACTCAACTTCTACATGTTTTTCATACCAAATGCCATTAAAGCGTTCTTCATGGAATGGTACTTTATGGTCACTGGACAGGACAAAGAGAGCTGGTTCTACGACTCACCACTCAATGACATGGGCAAGTCACAGGCAGAATCTGTTCGGAAATTCATGCGCACTAATCTACAATTCAGTACACCCAAAGAGGCGAGACTCATACGAATCATGCTCGGAGAATCGCCCGATGGAAAGGGACCACCTACCAGAGAGCCTTCTTCACAACTTGTGTCCTCAAATCTCAGAAGAGCCATCTCCACACTTGTCATTGGGGCCAGAGAGCGGCTAGATCGGGGATACGAAAACGACAAGGTTATCATTCTCTCACAGATGCAAGAAGTCAGCTTTAATCCGGATGCACTCTGTATCACACCAGCCAAGGGAAAATGCGAGCTGGCATTTACAGATCCGAAATTCCTCAAACCATACTTTGACAACAATCTGGACACATCCTTGCACACGGGCAACAAACCTATCACTTCCAACGGCATCATTCGACTACAGAGTTTTGCCGAAACAATCTTCAAGGATATCAAGAAGGAAAATATTGTTGCTGCAGGACATTCTCTTTGGTTTAGAAGCTTTTTCCGCACATTTCTGCCTAAGGATTACGATCATGTTTCCAAGGTCAAAAAGATCCGAAACGGGGGATGCGTTGGCCTTGAATTCCAGAAGAAAACAACCGACAATGGGGTTGTCTACGAGATCGTACCAGGAAGCATAGTGGTACTTCACATTGGATTTTGAAGCAACAAATGTTTGACAAATAACAGACAACCCATCGGAACGAAAGGATCTTCGCAACCTTGTTCCGTTTCTCTCGTCTTCTTCTTGTGGTGTAATGTACTTGTACAAAGCAAAGCGATAACATACTCTATTGACTCATGTTGGATTCCGTAGCTCACTAATTTTCCGCACTTTAGTTAGGCCATGCCTTTGCCCACAATGCTGCTGTCTTTTAGGTAGATCAATAAGTTCGTTTCCACCACGAGGCGGCACATCATGATTTCCGCTCTCAAATGTTTGATGTCTTGGCCAACTTGGATAAAATTGTTACCAGCCAGCTCTACCGTATGAATAGCAGGGCGACCACCGCTGCCGTCGTGTGATTTACGGGCGGATGACGATTTCCTTTGGACCTACAATCGTAGACTAAATATTTGCAAAAGGAACGTGGCTTGAGATAGCACAGGACCTATCAGACGGAAGTAATTCTAATCACCAGCAATGCTTTCTACAGGTTACTTATATGGTTCAATGTGAACTCATAGACTGAGAGATGCAGGAAAAAGCGATATGTGAGCGGCATGCTGCCATAATGAAAGCGTTGTGACGGGCGTGACACGCAATTTTTTGGACTTGCCTGGGAAAATCGTCCCGTTGACCGGGAATGCCCGAAACACGGTAATTCCCAACCCTCTAAAAAGTACTCTCCAGCCATATTTGGCAGCAAGGTACCGCCCAGAACCAATGAAGGAGACTGGAGAGTCGAGTGGCGCGGTTTGAATGTGGGTTTTTATCACATCGACTAAACGCGATAGGGGAAAAGCAAAAGTGAGGGAAATGCTACCATTGTGACGGATTTGCCGCGCAATTTCGTTCGTTCACTCACCGGGGTAGACAACGGCCCAAGTAATGCACCCACTGACACCTCCCGCAAAGGCAGATGCCATCCAGGCATGAGATTCTTGAGGATTGTCGTCAACATCGCCATACCTCGCGGCAATCATTGAGTTCACACTGTCCTTGACATAATCATAACTGCTAAAGTACAATCCAAAGGCTGGGACTTCGCGTAGACATGTTGTACACCAACCCCGAAAGAGGCCGGGTATGCCGTGACTGCGAATGATGGATCTAGTGACATCCATTGGACCTTTGTAAATGTTGTCGGCTGCTCCTTTGCCATGTTGGACTTGCAATCGGCATTTGATGTGTTCCATTGGACAGATCACTCCACACTGTACAAAGCCAGCGAAACTTCCACAAAGAAAAGACTTGAAAATGGAATCACCATCGCTGTATCCATCGTCGTTGTTGCCATCTAGATAATCGGTGGTCTCGGTTGAAGCAGATTTCCCAGAGGGTATATATTGATCGTATAGTCTAGAGCTTGCGCCATAACTGGAAAAAATCAGAGCATTTACCACGGCAGCAGCAGAGAGTGGTGCCCCCATTCCGCGAAAGAGACTTCCCACACCACCAAAGGAAGATGCAACTGATGCAAGAGATGTTTGCGGGGGAGCCGTCTGGAGACGAACCTTTGCAGAAAAAAAAAATCGGAAAATGAGAAAAGACAACAGAGATATTCACATGCGGCAGTCATTCCATTGGCAGCATATACTATACCTTGATTGTATCAAAGGGATGACCCACAACCACAGAGGCAGATCCAGCGACACCACCAGCAATGAAGTCCTGCAAAGCCGTAACGTCATCGCCTTGGTCGCTTGGTGTTGAACTGCTGCCCAAGTCTTCATCGTATTTTGATTGTCCCATTAGAGTAGTATTCTTTCAGGTGAGGTAGCTAGCTACTAGCTAGTGGATGGAGGAAGGACAAGGACAAGTTTTCGCAGAGAATCAAATGTAACTTCTTGGGATTGTAAAGAGGTTTGCATTTTGTTGTTGTTGGTGGGAGAGGCATCATGTTGGCTCGTTTTCGGAAGTGATTGATCGAACAGGATACTGACATCAACACTCATCAACTAACGGTTGGATCTCAGCATTGGCTACACGTGGAACCATGGCCTGGACCTCTATGTCATACGGTATAATATATACAGTATGCTACGGGTACTGTGCAATACGGTACAGAATATGTATCTTCATACGCCACCTTACTACCGGGACGGTACATCGTACTAGCTAGCTAGAGGCATTGGAGCCACAGAGATATGTGATCAGGAGCTCCGGTAGATTCGATTCCGAACCGGTAGGGTATCGTACCGTTTGGCCTGGCAACAAAAGAACACAGGATTCACAAAGGATATCTCGAGATGACAGGTCTAGACCAAAGCATGACAAAGAACATTGCTTGATAGAATGAGTCAGAGTCTGGAAAGCAGTGGCTTGAGCAAATCTCTGTATGTCTCCCACAAGGATCCGATGGCCTCCAACATTTGTCTCTTCCTTCTGCAACGGCTTCAGGGACCACCTTGATCGTACGAAACTTTGGCTGCATCTTGGGACGCTCCAATGCAATCAGCTGCAATACATGTAGTTCCAGCAATACTAGCTATCAAAAAGTACTCCAGTAGTCCATGCCCATTTCCTGTGCTCGTTTCCGGCGGGTTCTCGGAGCTGTTCTCGGTGGATGGTTGATGTGCACGAGGACCTTGATGCTTGATGTCGATGCCGGCCAACAGCTTTAGAGGATGCGGGACTGGTAAACCTGCACTGAAATCAGATACTAGTACCGTAAAAGTACTGGTACATGTAATAAGCGATCATTTATTACCTTTTTACTCCCGTTCTAGATCTATTAATTTTAACAGTTGCATCATTTCGTGTCCGCTGAGAGCCCCTGAAACGCACGCGGTTGTATTATACGTATAACATTTTCACTATGTATTCTACAGATCATACGTATTACACATATAACATTTTTAATATGTATTAGACAAGTCATACGTACAACACAGATAACACAAGTGGAACAATATTATACGTTATTACATGTATTATGTGTTGTACGTGTTTTACGTATAATACATAGTGACGAATTTTTGCTAAGTTTTTTTGCCAGGTGTTTTGCAGGTGTTTGGGAGGCAGAGAGGAAGATGCACTGTTGCAGGCCATAATACCTGACAAGCTTATCAAGTAAAATGGACTCTTACCTATCTGAACTCTCCCATGTTGCTAGATACAATATCAATGAATGAAGAATGGACTCCTGCTCCAATCATTGTGAATGTAGCAACCTCACTAACTGATGATACACCAAAGGAGATAAACATTATGGATACTCTGGGGTTCGATAATTATCGAATGGAGAAATCGACGGTGTATTGGCTACCTTCGATGCATCAATCTTGTGATTCGGCGCATATTAAAGAAGTTTTGATGCCATACTTTGTACTTTCTTGCAAGACTGCTGGATTCCGTACCAAAAACAAGGGATTCGATAAGAGGCGGAATCACATTACCATATGTTGTCCAAGGAGTCGTTTTTACAAACAAAGGTCCCAAAAGGAGAGCAACAAAACCACCCAGACTCAGCTTCCTGTTGAGGGGGAGGGTGTCAAATGTCCATTCTCTTTCAATGTTCTATATAGCCAGGAACACAGACGATGGTATCTACCCAAGTTCCAGACAGACAACAAGCTTCATCGTGGCCATGTACAACTGGAAGAGGCACAAGTGAAAGTGTTAAGTACTCATCTTGGCACAGAAGCCGTTACACTAGCGGAACAATGCGATGAGATCCAGTCAGGGTAGATGCACAAAGAGCTGGCTGGGAGTGGAGAGCTCTGCTTGGAGCCTCACTCCTCTGACAGTGGGAATGGGCCAGCCACAAAGCTGGCTGCCGCTGTTATTCAATCTCCACAGCAATGATTGAACAACTCACTCTTTGCCTTGGCACAATCCACACAGGAAGGCTTCAACTGTGGGGAAACTAGTGCTACTGAGGCTGTATCTGGTCAACTATCCTTTCATTACTTCTTCTTCTTTAAACTATGCTAAAATCAACTGAACACAAAATCCTCGACAGCACTCAGCCATGCAGCTTTGGCTCTCTTGCATCTCATTTGGCTGGTGCTGGCAAGCTAACTTTCTATATTGGTCTTGGCTGAAGAACTGCATCATCCTTGGGTATATAGAGTTCCTCAGCTATTTCTGTATTGCCAGATGGCTGCACTGCTGACCCTACTGTTGGAGTATACAGATGTCACAGCGATTCTTCCACCTGGCTAAACCAGCACAGCTGCTTCGCACCACAATGGGAGTTCACGTGGATTTCCACTCATCGAATGCCTAAAGAACCATCTCTCGCCAAGTGTTGTTAAGACTTTACTTTATGAACGGACAGGCTCATCTCTAACTTCAAAACAAATCGAATCTCTATGGAAGAGTCTGCATCAAGGAGTGGTCTTGTCTTTGGTGAAGCCAGACGGTACCATCTCTCAAGTATCACATCAGGAGGCGACAGCAGCAGATAGGCTACTTGCCATATTGCAATCCGATCCAACAAAATCGTTCGTTGTTCTTTTTGCCTCATTTGACACCTCCCACCAATCCATCTTCGCCTGGAGCTCTAGCATGATTGTACATGCTTGGACCAAGCTTTCGGACTTTGAAGGAGTTAGCTTTTGAGGCATTACTCTGTGCAACACCGGGCTCAAAGCATTCGTGACAAAATGCCGACAGTCCAGGATGGTAGATAGGATGCTGGGTGATAGATCCATCTTCGTTTCGGCGCTTCGCGGTCATCGGAATGGCTTGTTGAATACATGAAACAAAGTTCCGGGGAGTGATATCTTCAGGGAAGAAGGGACCAGGATTGTCAGGGCCAAAGGGAATCTCCTTCTCAGATTCCTCAGCCTTCGTCTCTTCTGCATCATTCTCATTTGCCCCGTGACCGTCTTGCGGACCAGATTCATCGTCAGAATCCACCATGATGCCTAAACGAAAATACTAAACAAGAAAACAAAAATAGGTGAGACAACGAACACGGGTAATACGTATAATATAGGTGATACGTATAATACGGGTGATATGTATAATACATGTTACACCTGTTACACGTATAACACGGGTGATACATATAATACACGTTACATGCATAACACGTGTTACATGCATAACACGTGTTACACGCGTAACATGCATAACACGTGTTGCGCGCTAACTGAGGTACTTACATGGGTTCAGTACTGGTCCCTACAGAAAGTGGTTGACAATGGAAAGTGGTTGACAATGGTAGAATTCAAGGCCAGATCTTCCACAGGCTTTGTCAGTGAGCCTTCAGAAGTATATGAATGCAAAGAAAATGGTCCTGAAGGCTGTACAGGGCCTGAGGAAGAGAGTGGAGGCAGAAAAATGGAGAATGAGTTGAATGAAGAGAAATCATTCTATCTTTCCACAGGAACAGTCTTCTTGGCTTCAACAAAGCCATACCACATTGCCTACTTACCCACAATGATGGTGCTATCTTCAAATAACAAGAGAAACCTTTGTATCCTTCAAACAAACAAGAGAAGAGAGGTTGTTGTCATGGTGGATGGTGGTTCTTTGTGGTGGAGATATTCAAGTCATTTTGCGAAACTCGAACGGTCACGGTGGCTGGCTGGCGTGCGTGTTATACGTGTTATACATGTTATACGTATTCTACACGTAAGATGTGTTAGACCTGTTATACGAGTGATACAAGTTATACGAGTGATACGAGTGATACGAGTTATACGTATAACATCGCGTGCGTTTCAGGGTCTCTCATTACAGTAAAATAAATACACACTGGAACCTTATCCCTCCCTGAGCAGTATTCATTCGCGATTTTCCTTAAAGATTTAACGAAGGAAGCTTCTTTTGACAGGTTTGTGCTAAATCCCGTAAAAGGCAGACACCCCACCATGGTGGGAGTCTTTTTCTTTTTCTTGGGCCATGGCGATCGATGTCACTCTCGATGCATGGATGGGTATCCTGTGCATATTGCATGCAGGAGTGCCGGATTTGTCGATCGCCTTCTGTCGCTGAGCTGATTGCCTTTCTGGTCGCATTATTCATGTAATAGCAGAGCAACCACCAGCAGAGCCTTCTTGTATTGCTGTCTACCGGTATCAACTCGCAGTTGTTTGGCAAACCAATCGTACCGGTAATATCTTCCATCTAGAGCTAGCTAGCTACTTATTCGAGACAACAGCATCAACCATGCGCCGCCCACCAAGCCGCACGACGAGCAAGGAAAGTACAGTTGTGGATGTCGATGAGGTGGCCGAGGACTATCAGCTAGATGATGATGATGATGACGATGATGATGATGGCCTCCCTCCGCCTCTCAAGCGGATGACAGTGGACACCGTTCCAGAGTCAGACGGTGGTTCCTTTGCTGTCCGAAACTCGGGTCGCGTTGACGGGTCCAATGGTGTCGTCAATGAGGATGACGAGGATATCGTCCCTCCACTATTTTCGATGAAGGGCGTCAATGGCACTAAAGATATCAAGACTGTGGATGTGGAGATGGATGTCTCCGGAATAGACGTGGATGGCATGATGAGCGACGCAGAATCTGGAGCCTTGGTCGAAAAAGCTCTCAACGCGGACGAGACTGCCTTGTTGAGTCCTACTTCGACTGCTGGTACGGAGGAACCGCCCAAAGAGAAACGAATCTCAGAGGATCGAAAAGTCAAGAATCACGAGCGTCGCAGTCTCTTGAACGATGATTGCGAAGGAGATGAAAGCACCGACTATTTTGAAGAGCTTGGTTATCAGGGCAGATCATCCGACTTCAGCAAAGAAATGCAACGAGCTGCTAACAGGTATTCGGGTGATATGGACGAGTCCCATTATCGCCTCAAGCAACGCTTGTCGATGATGGAAAGGATGCAATCCAAGTTCCTTAACCAGGATGAATCCAAGGAAAAACTATTGCCACAGGATACGTTCAGTTTCATCATTATTGCGGAAACCTGCACCATTCCCTTCATCATTTCGTTGACCATTTTCGTACTACAATTGACAATATTCATATTGGTGCTGCTCGACTTGGCGGCACAAGGAGAACCAGGAAACATTTTTGGTGTCCCTGCCAACGTCAGTGGCCAGCTGCGGGCCACACAATTCATTGCCGTCCTGGTCGCTGTCTTGACACAGGGAGACTTAAGAGTCGCATTGACCCTTGCGCGTGATGGCTTTACAAAAGAGTTTCATGCGGCCTTTCGCCACACAGCGGAGTGGAAATTTCGACTGGCCGTTGTAACCCGTGCGGCGTCGGGAACCATTGGGCTCGTTGTCGTCTTTGTGCTCATTATCACGTCATCCAGTGTGGTGGGACTGCTGCTCGATTTTACTGGTGAGTTCGATTCGGCTGGTCTCGGTGTTCATATCCGGCGATGATACAGGGCAGTCTTCTCACGGTTATCTGTTGCTTTTGGCCGTCTCTAGCCGTCGAATTTGTTTCGAGTATTGACGAGCTGTGTTTCTTCCTGGCAAAGCAAGGTTTTTTAGGCACTGGATGCAAGCACTACTCTGCTATTGTTGCTTGTGACTTGTACAAGGTGGCTCCAGAGTCGCGTCAAGGGTTCCTTCGCAAGTCATGGAAGACTGTTTCGTTGTTCTTAATTCTCAGTGTCTTTTTGGCTGGCTGGATCTCTATCGTCATCTTTCAACTGGATGGGCATTACATGTGCAACACGATCATGGTTAACATGGGCGACGACTTTGTGCCAGCGCTAGGTGCGTTCAATGGGCTATACGACATTAAGTTTCCCAAGGGATATGTCCCCTTCAAGGAGCGCCGTGCTATCTTTGTTGAAAGGCGATCGCAAGAAGTCAATGTCCCGGGTAGGGGAATATTCGGCTACTGTGATGACATCAAAGCTTGGACGTTTCGGTGGGAGTTCACAGATGGAACCGAAAACGTGGAAACCGATTTCTGCGAATGGGTTGCTAGATCCTCTGAAACGGATACTTTTGACATCACTGAAACGGTGAGCCAACCCTGGCTTGTCCGCGATCAAACCCAACGAGAAGTGGTGCTGGATCCTTTCCGTTTGTTCTGCTTTGACTGTGAAAACGAGGGCGAGGATGACAGTGATGATTGTGGTGGGAAAGGTACTTGCAATAGTGCTGTATGTGAATGTCAGGATGGGTGGTATGGGCTTCGATGCGAATTTTTAAGCCCCTGCTCTGAGCTTGCCATTGATGCCCGAACTGAGGATTTTGCCAGCACCAGGGACTGGTCGTCCGATTACCAGTCAATCGAATTGAACAGTGGCTCTCTTGCAGAGGCATACTATCGCCCAGTGTATGTTCACGAATACAGCAATGGTGCTTACGATGTTGTGATGTTCACCGGGAGGCGTTGGGCCTTGACGTCTTCAGAGTTTCTCCCTCGCAAGGGAAGGGTAGCCGACGACAGTGTGTCCGGTGGGCAAGGAACTGGATCTGATATTGCGAACTTCTTCAAGTATTACTATCATGGTTACCGCGGCTATTTTGATGGCGACTATTCGGTTGCCTTCCTCAGTGACTTCATGGACACGACAACGCATTTTGATGCCAGCACTCCAGTTGCCTTCAGCTGGTATCGGGCTGTATCTGAGGAGAGGACACACGCTTTGGAAAACCAGGGGCTTGGCCAGGAGGTGGAATCGGAGTTTCTCTGTAGCGGCTGCGACATCGAATCAAACCCCTGTCTTTATGACGGAGAATGCATTGCGGGTGTGTGTCAATGCTCCCTGGATTCCTTTGGGGAGCTTTGTGAGATTCCTCCTGGTATGTTGTTTGTACAAAGTGTTTCTTTCCTTCCAGTTGAAGTTCATCAGAGTCATTCATACTCAACACGTGCTCTCTTCCACTCATTGTTCAGTTCGCAATGGTCACTGTGACAATTTCTTCAATACACCTGAGTTCAAGATGGATGGAGGTACGATACTGTCGAGAATTTCCCTTGATGTGTTCAAAACCCTCTCTTACCCTCACCTGGCCTTTCGCTGTCGCCGTGAATCCTGGACAGGTGATTGCTGCGAGTCCACTTGTGAAAGCACTGACCAGTACATCTGTGGTGCTGAAGAACAGGGCTATGTGAGCACAGGTTACTTCAATTGCAAGCTGGCCACAGATAAGTGGAGAGCATATCCTTTGAAAGGTGACGCTGGCTCCTTCTCAGGATTCGCTTTGGATCTTTCGATGAGATCAATGGCAGTTTCAGAACTTCTGCAGGATCGAGTGCGTATTTATGACAAAGTGGGATCCTCTTGGGTCCTTCGTGATACCCTCACGGGGAACCCAGGCACAAGATTTGGGACAAATTTGGTTCTCTCCTCTGGGCCATATAATGTGGTGAGCAACCCAAGTTTCAAGTCACCACTGACACTCGCCGTGATCGACGGTTTCCGGACTCTCAGAATTTACAAGTGCAATAAGGATGGCTGTATCACGACACAGGAGTTTCCAATGGTCATGGACGTTGCTGTATCAGATGATGGCTCTGTGTTGGCAACATCTGATTTCGTACAAAACCAGCCACCCGGTGCGATCAGTGTGTACGAGGAGGACCAAAACGGAGTATTTCAATTGCGAGCAGATGTAAATGTCACCAGGAATGACGTGATTGCAAATCTTTTGGCCCTCGACTTGAACGGGGATGGAAGCAAACTGGTTGTGCATTCTCAGCTCACAGAATTTGACGCATTGATTAACTTCGAGTTGGTAACTGATGAATACGTTGGCATTATGTCCTGGGATGGAGCGTCAGGTAGATATGAGAACGAGACCGAGTTCAGGTTTGAGTCTCCGCTGAACACGTTACATTTTCCATTGTCATTGGGAATCAGCCAAGACGGAAACGTTCTTGCATATGGTTTCCCAGAGTGCGACGGAACCCAGCTGCACATCAAAGAAGTCAATGAGGAGCAAGGCTGGCTGGCTCGACCAGCCCCTTCATTTGACAGGACAAACTGTGTGGACAATGAGCGACCGAACAGGAACAATGGCTTGGCAATATCTGGCAATGGAGACAGGATTGCCTTCAGGGTTGGGACCAACGTCAGCTATTTCCAGTGGGAACCTGAAGGTTGGAATCGGATTGGTGATCCCTTTCCACTGACACATTATCCTGTTTCCATGTCTTCTGACGGTACTGAGCTTGCCATTGGATCCCCTGAAGACGACATTGGAGGAGTAACAGGTGTATACTCGCTCCCCGGGAGGAAGGTGTGCCCCAGCGACATGTCTCTCTTGCGTGTATCACTGACTATCGACAGGTTGCCGCAGGATGTGACATGGAACATTCTCAACAACAGCACAGGGGAGACTCTCTTTGAGCAAGGACCCTACCCACCGGATTACGCTTTTGCAACAGTTGTCGAAGAGAAATGTATCGCCTCTGATTCCTGTTATGTTTTCTCAATATACAACAAGAGAAATCGCGGCTTGCAAGCGCCGGGACAGTATGCAGTTTTCTTGGATGGCGAGAATGTTGCCAGTGGATCATTCTCTGGTCTTTTTGAAAGAAAAGAATTTGGGAACTGCATTTCTTGCCCTGATGGCACCCAGAAATTCAGCATGATGATGTTGGCATGTGGTGTAATGGATTGGGCTGTGTTGCAGTTGATCAACCGGGGAGAATCAAATTCTACTGTGCTTCAGTATGGCAACACACTCGACAAGGCTACGACCAATACTGTTTACCAAACTTGCTTTGAACACGATGTGGGGCGGGATTGTCCTTCTACGTTCCAGGTGAAATATGATGCATGTCTTGACCCCACGGAATGCTATGGTGTGAACGTTTTTTCCAAACAAAGGCACACGGCTTACCTTGAGCTTGCTTTTGGGGAAGAAAGAGTGAAGGCAAAGGAGAGTGCTGTTTGCAACGGGGAGACTTTCACTATTGGACAAGAGGACAAGTGCTTCCAGGAGGAAGATTGGATCAACGGAGATGGTGGACGCCGACTGCAGTCCTTTCTGGCTACCTTTGGCCGGGTGGCCAGCTAAAGAGCTACCCTTGCTAAACCTGCAACTCTACACTTTCTTTAGGTTTAATTCATCGAGTTACATGTTATCCCGACAATACAGGTCTATCTAGCTAGAGACGGAACCATGGGGCCGAACGACACGACTCTTCCGGTACCGGTGCGGAAGCTGTCACAACGCGGACACCAATGCTACGATGGCTTTCTTCACATCCCTCTTGGTCCCGTTGCTTTGTGGAGGTGTGGGTACAGAAGTGACGTAATGGATTAGCGCCCGCAAAAGACATGGATGGGTAGCCATTCGGAGTCGATGTTGGTGCACTGTAGCGAGCAGTGTCAATGCTTGAATCCCAACAAACGGATTCTGTGCCTGGTTTCCAGCAGTTCGAATGGCAACATTCCGGGTCAGTGCTTCCAAGACGGAAGTCGATGCTATTCTCGCTCGAATCGATTCTTCGCGACTCAAGTCTAGAATAGCACTGCATGCTGACTGCTTGCATGGAGTTGTGGAAGATGTTGACAAGGCAATTTGAGCCAGGGATTCAAACAGCAGTCCTCTTTCTTCCATGGGTAGTTTGTAAATCAGTTTCGCCGAGTGTTTTATCAATGCCAGTGAGAACACTTCTGGCAATGATAACGGAGACGACGCTAGTTGCATTAAGGGTAGTACGTGATGTTTTGAAACTTGGACATTGATGAATGAGCTGATCCTCGATATTGCATCCGTGGCTTCCGCCCTCACTTCGTTGCTGGCGTCGTGTAGGGCTCTTTGCGACAAAGTTGCAATGAGAGCCGTGTCTCGGGCCACCTGGGACCCTGAGGCCTCTCTAGCGAGAAGACGAACAACTCTTACTGCCCGTCTTCGTGTCGCCGTGTTGTTTTGAATCCCCATGAGCTGCCTCAAAAGATCCAAGACAGCCCCATCCCCATACAAGGAAACGGTGACGCACATGTCCATATCTTGACAGAGACTGAGCAGGAAGCTCAGGATGTTTCTTTGGACATGGCGATTGGATGTTGCCCCCATTCTTGCAACAGACCCCAGTATATTTCCGTGATTGGCTAGCAAAGTTCTTGTGCTTGGAGATACCACCAAGTTGCGGATGATTGCAGATAGTCGTTCTAGAGACTTTTTGTCAGTTTCCAGGCAAGTAGTGAAGGGAATACTGGCGAGAAAGAGCATCAATGTAGAATTTTCAACAATCTCCATGCAGTGTTCTTCTCCAAAGTTCGAGACGTTTTTGAGCAATCCCAGTAGAGCTCGTGTAATTGTCGGGTCATCAAGATGCCGGCCCGCACAAAAGGCGGCGATTGAACGTACCAGCCGGCATTGGAACAAGAGAGCGGATCCTCGGAGACTTCCAGAGCATACATGAAGAATAGACGTCACAGGCAACCCTGCCCTTCGCCTTAGTGAGACAATCAAGAACTGAAAGAGTTCCAGTCCAGAGTTGGAGAGTGAATTGTCGCGTGCTGCTGCCGTGCATCGAGTGTAGATCAAGTTCAATATCTGACAGATACTGTCTATCTCGGCGGATCGAGCCAAATCTGAGCTATTATACCGACGAAAGATTAATCCCAAATGCAGACACAAAGCATTGGTGATGCCGGCCTGGAGAAGTTGGTCATACAAGAGCGAGGATGAAGCATATTCCTTGGCATCTAGCTTTTCGCGGAGAGAACGGGTCACTTCGAGTCGTTGCTCCGAGGAAATGGCCGAATGAAGCTTGGAAATGATAGCCAAGCTGATGGACTGGTGGCCGAGGCTCACTGGAGGACTCTGGCGTTTTTGCTCCATGGATAATGAGCATTGCAAGACAGGAAGAGAAGAAGGAAGAACAAGAGTCAAGTAAGGAAAGAAACGAAAGGTCAGTAAAGGATCCAGAACCAATTTGTTGTGGACGATATTGTTTCGTCCGACTGAAGCGCACGGCGAGCTCATCCACCTTACTTTTTTCGGCGATTTTTTAAGCGGCGATTTTTTCTCGTCTCTCGACAAGAGACCACCGACATTGCGATCGCGGACACTGCCGTCTCGTCGGTCTGTTGATGCTCTGCCCAACACTGTGGCTGATTCCCAAGCAATCAAGGAGTTCGAGCTCCGCGTCCAAGCCAATAGTGCCCAACAACAAAAACCCGGACAACATCGAGAATCGAATCGTCTTCAGAAACAACAATGATACGTCCTTGGAAATTCTACGCTCACCTAATACTCGCATTCGTCGCCTTGAGAGGTGTCTCCGGTGACGACAATGCGGAAGAAGGAGACTACTATCAGCGATACTTTGAGGTGTGCAAGGATGAAACTATTGAAGTAGAAGATGTTTCGCTGTTATGCGACAGTCCAGGCGCATATTACTACGGAAACGGGAAATATCGGAACAGCGAAACATGTGCTCTAGGAGACAAGGGACATGTCTCCATTTACTTCTACATTGGAGAAGAGATGATGGGATACGAACCGTACGTAACGCTCAAAGTGAAGAGCAATGATGGGAGCATGGAAGATGCGTACATTGCCCAAGACGAGCAGCTGTGCTCTCTCAGTGGTCTTTCTTCTCAAGATGGACAAGCTTGTCCTGCAGAGGGCTTCTACTATCTAAAGGGAACTGTCTACCTTGGAAACAAAGACGGAAACAGCAATTCGCTTGATGTCGTGGCAACAGTGGGATTCCGATCGGATCCAGAAGTAGGATACTTTGACCTTGGTGGGGCCAACACCGATTACTGCGAAGGTGGAAGCTATGGAAAGTATTCCTATGCCAAGATGCGAAAGCAGATTGCCAACGCTGTTGCTTCCTTTCTCGTCACATGGGGAACACTCTTCTTTGGAGTCATCGCCGTCGTTGCATTCGGCGTCTTCTTAGTAAAACGAATCCGAAACCGAAATGACGTCGCATTCGAAGAAGCCGATGAAGATTTGCTGGATGGACACTTCAATCAGGTGATTGTCATGTCTAGCAGTAGATCCCTGGTAGACTTTTGAGACTTCAGAGATGGACTCGGCTCTATCAATTGCTTCGTTCGCAATTGCCTTGGGGATACCGTAGTACCGGTACAATTATTCATTCTATTTGTCATGATGTAACACTGCACTCGAAATACGCTCGCTCTTGCGCCAACCCTAAAACAAACTAAACATGATGGCGATTATTACATGCAAACGCACTTTTTGACTAGAACAACACAACCTGAAGCCTGGAAGAAATCAGGCATCCCACGTGTGCTGGTACTCGAAGCCAAGTGGCAGCATTGATACCGGTGGTAATAAGATACGAGTGCGAGAAAGCAGAGTCACGAATGGAGGTAATCTATCTATGGTTGGTGAGGTGAAATCGCTTGAATCATTCGAACCGTATCACTGATGGTCTGTTCTGTTTGTAGGGAGCGGCTACAAGCAATGCATCATGACGACGAATTGGTACCAGGTCGAAGTGGAGCTGGACCTGTCTTCAGGCTGTACCGGTACTTTTGGTGGGGCAAGCCTGACTCGACTCGCGAATTAGGTGAACGAGTGACGAGTGACGAGTCTAGCATACCTTTACTAATAGCATGATATCAAACGTACTATAAATTAATTCAACCTCAGCCTGCACTAGAGTTTACTGCTGAACATCTATCTACACTTGAAAGACCACGTGAGACCATAGGTCTCGATGAATCCCGACACATCTATCACTTTTCCGCTCCATTGATTCGAAAAAGCGCAATGGCTCTTGCCCATTCGTTTATTGTCGTCGTCTCCTTCTCGTTTCAACAACGGGAACTATTCGAGTGAAATGTTGTTTTCTGCCAGCTTTGCTTCCAGCATCGCAATTCGTGCGTTGGCGGCTTCCAGCTCTTTGGATAATACAGCTGCAGATTTGAACTTCTTTTTTGGTGCTGCAGCGGCGCCGCCCGCACCCCCGCCTTTGGCAGGGTTTAGGCACATCAGTACAGGTCCCTTTGACGATCCCTCCCACCACTCACCGAAGGCATGGGCAGGCGTTCCACTGGCAGTGTCAGGGAAAATATCATCTTGGAAATCTTGTGACTTTCTGGGGACGTAGAAGTTCAGTGGTTGCACACCCTCGTTATTTGCGACCTTGAGCATACGAACGGTTTCATGACCCATAATGTTAAGTCCTCGTTTTGGGACTGTGCAGTAACCTTTTCCGGGCGTGTTCGACCTGAATCCATCGTTAAGCTTGAAGATGAAAGGTGCCTTATCTTCGTATTCATAGAGACGCACAATTCCATCACCTTTTCCAGCCAGGTACAAAACACTAGTGTCGTGGTCGTATAGAGGAATCATTGCACCTGCGGCAGTGTCAACGTTCTCGGTGTGAAGTGGTTTATCAAGGTTGGCCAGGTCCCAAACTTTGATCTCTCGGGCTGACTGCCGAGATGCCCCGCAGGAGAACATTTTTCCAGTTTCTCCCACGTAGACAAGTTTCACACTCTTACTTCCTTCGTGGGCCTTTTCGATCTTACTGATAACGTTATTGGATCGAGCATCGACAAAACGAACTGCCTTATCTTTGGCACTGTAGGCGAAATTGTCTCCCTTGTAGTCCCAAACGATATCCTGGATCAAATCATGAGTTTCTTCGCATGACTGCACTTCCGCGGCACTTTCCACATCCCAAATTTTGACAGATGTGTCGGCACTGGTACTGAGCAGTCCCCCCTCGCAAGATGGGTGGTAGCGAAGCAGTGTCACCTTCTTCTGGTGGCCTACCAGATCAATCAACGACTCGGAGAGATTCTCACCTTTCTTGGCATTACCTTTCTCATCAGTAGGCTCCCAATCTTCGGGAATAGACCAGATTTTAATTTTGGTATCCTCACTTCCAGTGGCCAACATGGAATCATCAAAGGGGTTCCAATCCATGTCCATTACAGCACCAGTGTGCCCAGTGACAATCGGACACAGTCCAGCCTCGAAACGACCCGGGCGGTCCAATCTACCGACAACCATCGAGCCACCACCACCAGCCATACCGACTGCAAAGTATTTGGTGGAAGCTTTGATGTATTGTTGATCACCAGTCACGGTGGACATGCGAAAGTCGGTCCAACATTGCTGCGAGAGGATAAGCAACCATTAGAAACGCTTGCCTGGTTCAACCAACCAAGCTACTTCACTCTTTCCAACTTTAATGACACTCACCTCGACCTTCGGTGCGTCGCAATAGACGTGACGATACTTTGACTTTCTGATCTTGAACATGGTAACTCAGCTGTGAAGTAATGATGTGACAACTGTCTGCTGGTCTTGGGTGTCTTGGGGGATACAGGCACTAACTAGCTAGAGGCAAGCGGATGAGTGGTGGATTGCTCGTCCCAAAATCTCAGTGAACGAGGGCTAATCTAGCTCAAACTAGCTAGTATGCAAGACAAGAGACGCTGAACAAGAGCTTCCGAGGTAGAGTGATGGTCTGAAGCAACACTCCTTGGATCACTTCACTACTTGGTTCTTGTTGGCACTGTCGGCGCATTCATCGGACGGTCCTGAAGCCAAGATATCACTTCGCTCCACCAATTCTACGTCCGCAGTTCAAAACTAAAATTTAGTAAAAATGTATTTTCCCTCTAAGACCCGTGATTACATGGTTCTTTTTGGAAATATAAAGTCAATTTCATTAAAAAGCTTTCAAAATTGGTTGGAAGAGCAAAAGACATCACCAGCAGCTTCACCAGCGCAAAATTTGGTCCGTTAAGCTTCCGATTGAATCATTCCCGGTCAATCGCATCGAGTCCTGGGCGGCCGGGCCCAAAGCAATAAGAAGAGCGGACAATCTCGAAACGATCAAGAGTAGGTCCCGGTACGAGTGGAGTGACGGTCAGTCCCCAGAACACATCTACAGAGCCTACAACATGTACCTTTTCCAAAGACAGGTTTACGTTTAGACTATTTTGCCTTCCCGTCCGAGCCCAAGTGAGCTGCTCAAGGTCGGGGTCCGAGATGCCAGACATACCCACTGATTGTTCGATTCATTCCGGTTGGGTTCTGCTTTTGTTTGCCTACTCCTCTTCAGGCTCTACTTGATCAGTAGCCGCTTCGCTTTCTGAATTCTTGGAGACAACCTTTGCGGGAACTGTGGAGACCGCAGGATCAGGCTCAGCCGACGAGCCATTTTGTTGGGGCTGCTTCGGCGCTACATTCCCAAATGAGCTCGAACTCTTCTTCATCAAGTCTCGCTGTGATGCAGAGGCATCCAAAGCCTTGACAAAATTGTCACGCGAGAATTGCAGACACCGCAGGGGGCCATTGCAGACAAAGGCGGTAAAGTCTGGTGCGAATTGAGGATCACGAAGTGCGTTAATACCGAGCAAGGTCCAGGACGAAGCATCAGCTCGGAACTCGTCTGCACCAGAGATTACGGTCACTTTTCCGTTCAGTATCAAAGTAGCCACGTTGCTAGACACTCCTTTTTCGTAGAGGAGATCGTCGGGGAGGTCTTTCCCAATTTCCCGTTCTGCCGTGGGAAACTTTGACACCACAGTCTCACTCACGAGTTTGAGTAGCTGGTCTTCAGTCATGTGTGATACAGCCTTCGAATAGTTGGCCAACATATGAGCCGTGATGGCTTTGGATTCCGAGTACGAAAGCTTTTCATCCACGATTTTTGAGCCAAGGAGACGAAGCTTTGCCCATTCAAAACCTTCCTCACGGTTCACTTTCACCTGATGCGTGCCGTCGACAAAGGCATCCGTCTCGTCCACAATCTCGTGACCAAGGATCTCTTCGACGATGTCTGCGCAAACGGAGAGGACGGACAAAAGACCATAGGCGTCGTTAGCACGAACATCGAAGCGTCACCACGTTTAGATTCATAGACTTTAAAAATAAGTACCTTCCAGCGTGATGATTCCTTTGATTTCGTAGTAGGGGTCAGTGTCGCCGACGCTGACAACATCGCGTACCAGGGCCATGTGGGAGCGCCCCCCTCGGAGCTCACGCAAGACGTCTCCTAGCTTGTCCACAGGCCACACAACGTGAACTCCACGTCCAAACACTTGAACAAATTGTCGCAACGGAACAGTGTCCTCTGGGTCGATGAAAATGAGGTCCTTCACGAACAACAGACCAATGACATTATTTTTGCTGACTTCATAGACGGGAATACGAGAATACCCAGTCTTGAAAATGGAAGCGATAGTCTCGAAATTCAACCGTTCGTCGACGTTCAGCATGTAAGTGTTCTTGAGAGGTGTCATGACTTCGCTGACCGTCATATCTTTGTATTTGAGAGCCCCTCTCATCGTTACAGCAGTGTCATTATCCAGCACCTTTTCTTGTACGTGAATCTGGAGCATCTTCAGCATTTCGGCAGAACTGTAAGTAGTGGCAAGCTCTTCACCCAGAGCCTTGTCGAGAATGAATGCAAGAGGAAACGCAACCGGGAAGAGGATGAATCGAATCACCAGCACGAGCGGAATGGTCTTGCTGCCAATCAGAAGGGCATAGCGCGAACACAGCGCTTGCGGCAAAATTTCTCCAAAAATCACAATGAGGACTGCAGTTTTAACAAACAAACGAACGGAGATTCAGTGACAAGCTCCAAAATGGCACCAAATATGATGGTAGCATCTTCTGCCACCATCATTTTTTATCGTCGTACTTACAGGTACTAATAATAAATCCCACGGCACCTCCGGCTTTGTCCGCTAGTAAAATGGAAAGCAAGGCATTGACGGCAACATTGCCCAAGAGAAGAGTGCAGAGGAGAAGATTTCCTTGTTTTCGAACGGGATAGATTCTTTTGGCGGCTTCAGCGTTGACTTCGTCGTCCCCTTCCATCACGATTTCGAGCCCCGTTTTATCCAGCCCCATCAGTCCCAGCGTCAACCCACTAAACAGAGCTGACATAAGAATAAGGAGAATGATCATGATGTACTGCAGAAAATCTGGAATTGCCGTGATCCAGGAATTCTCGGTTGGAGTGGGACAATTGGCATCGCAAAATGACGTGATGTCGGAGTCGGAAACATTGAAGAACGCAGTGGCATTGAGAGCCTCATCTTGGAGTTCTCGGCCATGGAAGGCGGGGGAAGATGAAGCAGCGGTAGCTCTCAAATGATGGCCGTCATGGTGATGAAGGTGGCGGTCGTGTTGCTCAACCACACCCAAAAGCAGAATCAGAACCGTTCCCAAGAAAAGCGACAGAAGCAGACCCTTGTTGAACGACAGCGAGGACGGCCATGAAAACACCGGTGACTTCACCCAAGAAACTCTTACCATCGATGGACAAGGAAGCGTTGATTGGTTTTTGTGACGGCTGCAACGACACGAGAAACGAGACCTTCCTTTGGCGGGGTGTGTGGTGGCAGTTCCACGACTCCTTAGTCCCGAATTTCCTACGACTGATTAAGGCTAGAGTTAAGCCAAAATAAAGCAGCAGAGTGGAAAGGTATTTCAATCCCGGAAGCCGCGTCTCGGAGGTAGTGTCAACCTGGACTATGCTTCTGGATTTATCAAGCGGGACCGAGCGTCTCATTTCTTGCTGGTTCGATCGCAATGACCATTCTAAGCATTGGTAAACTCATCATGGTGCCGGTACTACCGTACTTTATCTGTACCGGTACCACCGGTACATCCTAACAGTCCGACAAGCACCTTCTCTAAAGTTATTGGAAGGAGTTTTTTAGGCAACTCCGTAGAAGAACCAACCAGGTACAGGGTACAGGGTAAGGATTGCAAGCCCATGGAATTGGAAGTGCGAGTATTCAACCAAAGCAAGGAGGTGTGGCCCAGGTTGCGTCGGTTGTGGGAGATATCAGGGCAAAGCAAGATTGGGTTCCTCGAAACAGGATGTAAGGCAGTCATGGATGGACAAAACGTTGCTGCCGTTGAAGCCACAACATGTACCGGTACCAGCACCGGTACATAACGAACAACGAACAACAGCCATCAGGAATCGAATCAGGCGGGCCACCAGCACCAGCCATCAACCAAGCCAACGAGCGAACTGCCATCAATAATGGATTGAATCGAATCATTTGGGATTGTCCTCCTACTAGACCACCATAGTGAAATCTGCGAGCCTCCAAGAGGAGCTGCGTTATGCACCTGTTCGCAAGTAGGGCCACTTCACTAGCCAAAGAACAGCCATCAATACTGGATTCGGGATTGTCGTACGTACCACGTGTAATACTGTAGCTTATACTCCCGCACTGACTTCTGAGTAACTACTAGCTAGTACATTTATTGTCTCCGAGAGGAGCTGCGGTACATGTTGTATTGACTCTGTGCGATGTGCGAGTATGTTATTAGAACAGCATCCAAGGCCTTTCTGACACAAGGTCCCACTGTTCTATTTTCGCCTCCTCGCCTCTTCGCCCCTCGTACTTGTAGGTCTTTGGATCACATGTGAAGGCAAACAAGTAAGTACTAGTAGTCATTCACTGCCGAAAGAGAGGTGGGGGGAAGAGGTGGCATCCGAAACTTGACTAGCACATTCTGCCGTTGTACGCGCATACGGTAAGGTTAACGTTTGGCTACACTGTCCGGGAATGCGCGATTAGGATAAAAGCCCTTAATGCAAGAGCATTGAATATTTAAGTGAGTAACGCACGTCTTTTTCGGTCTCGAGTTGAAGAGCTATAATTGAATATTAGACCTTGAATTTAAGAAACCAAATGAAGTTGTCCATTACATTGATTTTGCCCCTGATAGATGGCCAAGCCAACATGTTCAAAGAGCCAAACAAAATGCTCAGCTACTAGCTAGCTACTATCCCTTTCATAAGGAGATAAAGTATCTAAGAGAGATGATACAAACTAAAACAAAATATTTGATACGCCACAATGCCTTCCAAGAGCTCTTCCAAGAAGGTGCCAAAGAAGGTATCAACATTTGATACAACATTTCCGTCCCTCACATGAAGTGCCTGCTGCGCTGGCAGAAAATGGACTATTGAAGGCTTACCGGTACTGGTACCTGTCAAAGGATGCACTTCCTAGGACGAGAAGCAGGATAAAGCTGTGTGACGACAGCCCTACGTACAAGATTCCTTACAAATGAGCAAGTCGCTGCTTGGAGTAGCTACCGTCGCTAAGAGTACTGTAGTTTGTAATAATATTTCTGCTGTCTTACCACCATTTTGGAATACATGTAGTATCTTATAATCAAGGTCCAACAGCAAACAGGCTAAACTATCAGTGAACGACATGTCGCTCGATTTAGTGACCTTGAGAAGGTAGCCAGTTAGCCCTCATAGCACTCATACTCTCAGTTCAAAAAAGAAGAGAAAAGCCCCACGAAAACTTTGCCTTCAATCGATCACAAACGCAGCAACAGCCAACGATCGACGATCGACGGTATCAGTGCATGTCAGGACTTGGTTTGCCTCTCTGTTTCAGGCTTTGGTGCAGAGTAGAGAGGCGCTATGATGCCTAGTAGCGGTAGATCGCACCAAGAGAATCCGAGTAACACGTCCAACAATCATAGCAGTAACAACAGCGAAAGCGGAAGCATCAGCAATTCGAACCACGGGATGAACGTCAATCCTAACGCCAACGTGAACTACAGCGGTAGTCGCGGGAGCGGAAGCGGTAGCAACAGTGCTGGAGGCAGCATCAGGGCAGGCGTTGGGGATCAGATCCGCCAGCGGTATCATCACGGACATGGGGGAGACATGGGTTCCTCAGCAGGCGGAGGAGGGATGTCTGCTTCTGCCTTTGGTGGGTCCATGTCGATGGGCGGGCCTATGATGGGTGGTCCCATGGCTGCCATGGGCGACTACAGCGGTCTCAACCACTATGGCCGTGCTGCTGGTCTAGGTCCCTCAGGATTGGGTCATTTCAACCCGGCAGGAGCATCTGCTGCTGGAGGCATGAACGCTGCTATGAATCCATCTCTGTATCCCCACATTGGTGCCACAGCTGGCATGCAATCGCCCCAGCAACAAGCAGCAGCCGCTGCTGCTTTGGGAGATCAATTGGACTTTCGTCAAGGGGGGCCTAATAGCAGCAGTGCAGCGGGGAATCCGCAAGCTGAACAAGAGGAGGAACTCCTCCTGAACATCCTAATCGCCAGACGTCAACGGCAATTTGGAACTGGCGGTGGTGGTGGCCCAGGACCCGCGACTTCTTGGGCCGATGACTTTATGCGTTTGCGAGAAAAGACAATGAATTCACAACAGCAAGATAACATGGGAGCAGCAGCAGCATCGGGAGGTGATCGAATGCAGTACGATGGCATGACAAACGCTCTGCAGCAAGGGGATGGCAGTCATCGCTCTCATTCCGCTGGGAGGATGAGCATTGGGTCAGCAGCTGGAGCCATGGCTCATATGCAAAACCCTAACATGACCATGAACAACATGGGGATGAATATGCAACCACCTCAAAACCGACAGTTCTTGTCGGATGCATCAGGGAGACTTAGACACCGAGGGAGCATGGGATTTCCAATGGGATCGCCGCAGGGAGCATGGATGGGGGCGACCAATGCTGCAGCTGCTATGCACTCGCATCCAAACAATCCTGCTAATAGCAACTTGTTTGCCCATGGAGGCCAACGACAAGACATGATGAAGAGCAACACACAGCTAGGTATGGACGTTCTGGAAAGTGTAGATCGAATGATGCCAGGCAACATGATGCACGATGCTAGAATGGCCGAACAGGGTTCCGTCTCGGGCCAAAACCCGTATCATAACCGGTTTGCTGTTGGTCAGCACCATGGTATGTCGATTCAGGATCCTCCTGGCATGGGGTTGGGGAAACGATCCATGGAAGGTCAACAGGGCATGGAAAAGGCTGGCAAAATGACATCGCAGCACCCGATGCAACACATGTTCCACTCTCCTCAGCAACAGCAGATGGCTCACTCCTCCGCCGAAGAAGCTCAGCCTGCTGCCAAGAAGAAGCGTCTCCACAAGCGCAAACCGGCTGACATGCCTCGAAGACCACTCTCGGCCTACAACCTTTTTTTCTCAGAAGAGCGGGAACGCATCCTGCGAGAAATCGAAGGCAAGACCGCCGACGACGACGAAGGGGACAAAGATGGAAAGGACGATGCCAAGCCCAAGGCACTTCTTCGCCCTCTATTGCCTTCGGAGAAGAAGCGAAGACCGCATCGCAAGACACATGGCAAGATTAGCTTTAAACTACTCGCTCAAAAGGTTGGGCAGCGATGGAAGGAGCTATCGGATCACGAACGGCAACGGTACAAGGACATGGCGCAAGAAGACATGAAGCGGCAAAAGAAGGCCATGGAAGAGTACTATCAGAAGAGGTCTGTCCTGGCATCAAGTGATACAACCGCCAACGCAAAGGAAGCGGAATGAGTCTGTACATTCAGATCATTGTCTAATGTCGTGCTGGTAGGCTACTTTTGAATTGTATATAGTGGTGACATGTATTGCTAGTGTGCTCGCTGTTCCATTGTATCATTAGGCTTCTGTTAGTATCGGCACAGGACGTTGTACTTCATGCCAATGCAGTGCGATTCGTAGAATCTACTAGTAGTCGTTCCGACATGTTTTCGATCGCACTCGACGCCCGTTGGTCAGCTTTCTTGCATGTTAGTTCACAACTTACCCGGTAGCTTTTACAGTGTTGAATCGAATCGTTTGGCCGGTCTACTAGTGAGTGGGCAGACCCTGTGACCTGCCTGGCCATCTGGAGGCCGGGTGACATGATCACCAGTGCCTGGTTTGGATGCAGCATCCTGGTACAGTGGGTTCCATGTTGTGGAAGGTCGCGGGTGAAGCAGACACTCATAGATATACCGGAAGTGACCTCGCTTTCGATTCTTGGGGGTGGTTCCCATCATCTGAGGTACCGCGGATATTGGTCAAGGGCTGATTTTGGTTTTACTCCGGCCAACCAACCATCTTCCTTCACGCCATAAACGCCAACCGGCACAAGACCATTTCTCGTTGCATCATTGTGCCACATTGTCTTCGTTGCCACAAATTGTACAATCGTAATGCTGTTGTCGCCCAGGCCTTCGACGTTACCGCGAAGAGCGTGCAACATGAAGCAATGGGCGTCATGTACGTAGCCAGCTAGCTAGCTACCGGTAGCTACAGTCGCAGCAGTTCTAATAGCTCTTTGGACAGTTCTAGTTGTCTTTGTGAAATGTTGCTTTCCTAACAGCATCGCCAGAACTATCATAGCTGGCACATTCCCTGGCCGGTAGCATCACGGCACCACACTGCTGGGAATTCGTAGACAAAACCAGTCAGAGCCTTCCCAGTCATGCACAGGAAAATGGCAACATTTTCTCCCGTCCATGGAGACATTGCACTGGATTTCTCTGCTGAATGCGTCAGTGGGATTGAATACAATCTCAGGATCCACGCAAACATCGTCGACAAATCCAGTAAAGCTGTAGTTCACAATGCTGGTGCTATACCATCGATTGAACAACATCGGCTCAAGAAGCTGAATCTCCTGGTCCCGGTGATCTCGACTCTGATCATTGGTTACTATCACCGGGCGAGCACCTGACCATCTCCGCGACACCTCGACTCCGGCAGTCTCCAAATTCTCCGGAGTACTGTTTTCTTGGTCCGAGACGCTAGCGACAATCCAAAAGTAATCGTCAAGACAGCCCTCTGGCACAGCGTATAGCGTCCCGGCATTTTCAAGGCTGGAACGTGGGCAAGGCATCCAATGATTAGTACAGGGAATTCCCTCTAGTAGCCACAGGAGGTCAAGCACGAACAGCCGGAATGGTTCATAACTTACTCATCTAGAAACGCCCTTTCTTCTGGAGACACTTTTTGAAACCTGGAGCTCGTTCCCAAGTTAATCCTGAACTGTTTTCGTAGATACTTCGCTGGCATCACGACTGATGGAAGATACAAAGGATAGGTCACACTCCGGTTAGGGATGGTGTGGACTATGCAATTCGACCACTTCAAACCTTGCTTGACGCACCCAATGGAGACTCTCCAATTTCTTCTAATGCTTTCACGACGAAACGAATCTGATGGAAGTTAAACTTTCCCCCATCAAAATTCTGCATGAAATAGCAAATGTTGGCAGCGTCTGAAATCATGAAAAACCCAATGATACGCGATCTGAGAAACCCAACAAGATCACACGGGCGGCCGCGACACGCAAAGAGCTGCATACATACCTACAATCACGGTGAAAGGGCGGCCTTCCCGGGTACTGACAGGATACGTACGTAGTTCAGTTAGTTGCAGCCAAAAGCAAGCGGGTTCTCGGGAGCACCGCTTGGTACATGTACAGAACTAACCTCAGCCAATCGCAGAAAGACGACATCGCCTCGATGGCTCGCTTGCTTCCCATTCGTTTGAGCAAACTGTCTTTCAGCTGCGTCTTTTGGGACTTGTTCAGGACAATTTGCCTGAGCCTCGCTCCGGACCGAATGCAAAGACCAGTAGATGGATCGATAGTCACTCGATCGGCAATCAGAGTGTTTGCTTCTGCTGGCTCGAAGGTTGGTGCGAGCGGAACAAGCGAAGTGTTGTGTAACTCTTCCGACTTCTCATCATGGCCGTGGCAAGCCCGAACAAAAGCTTTTCGTAAACGCATTGCGGATGCCGAGGAGAGGGAGTCGACGTACAACGCCATGTCACTGACTATTTCTTCAAAGAGATCTGGCCCCCCAGGGTGCGAGTAGGATTCTGTGTTTTTCAACCGTTTCGATCCATCGCTGCTGCGAGTTTGAAAGGATCCAGGTAAGACGACAAGGCGCTCTTGGTACGTTTCCGTTTACCGTCCAGCTTACCTAAAATAGCCCTTCTCTGCCAGAGTGGCAAGAAGCTGCACAAACGTATCTCCTTCCAGTGGCACGTCCTTGTGGGCAAGTTTCATCTCCTCAAACAACGAAATAGCCTTGGGGATGTCGCCGTTACCTAAGAAAAGACTGAACACCTGCCGATATGCTCGAAGTTTTGTCCTTCCTTCCTGCGGAACATTATTTCAAAACCACTAAATACATTAGCGTGGCACAATCAACCTGCCTGCATACCAGCATTGCACAAATAATGGCGACACGCACCATTCCCGATTCAATCAATTCCAGCGCAGCATCCGCATCCCCCATGGCCAATAAACGTCTCGTTCGGATGGAAATACTTTGCTGCGTCGGTTCGTACAAGAAATCATGAAGGGTTGCCAACTGTTCGGGGATTGTTGCGCTGGTATCATTTTCATCTTCCTGGTTGTTGTTGTGATTCTCATTTTCCCCAAAGCCATTCAACGCTTGAAACAAGATGTTTTCCGGCGACGACGACTGCAAGCCAATGCGCATTTTGGACAAGAGCCCTCCCGATATTCCAGAGGATGCCTGTAGACAAGCATTGATCGTTTCTTCCGTCGTATCCCCTGCCTCTTTCATTTTTTCCCAAAGAATGGCGATTGCCCGTACTTTGTATCGAGTGTGCGACAAGACTGCCAGTTCTTGCAGTATGCCCAAGGCGTAGTTGTACTGTCGACTATTCCAGTTAAGTTGTTTTTGAAATGCAGAGGATCGTTTCTCGAGTTCTTGCAAAAGATGTTTCTTTTCCAATTCCTCTCCGTCGCCAGGGAGTCGTCCGTCCTCGCACAGCGTGGTGAGCACAGGCACATCCACCTTGACTTGTGGTTCGTCCAGTCGAATCCAGCGAAGCACCTCATTTTTCTGGTCATGGCTCAGTTGATGATTGTGACTCGTCGAATCGTCATTGTTTTTGTTGTGTTGATTGTCACGTTCCTGCAGGTAAATCTCGAGGAGAGCCTCGAATGTATCGTACGCCTCGGCATCAAAGGCGGTGGGACTTCGTTGAATGGACGAATCTTGTGGTAGTGAAAATACATCAAATATTGACTTTTGACTGTGACTGCTGCTGTTTCCTATTGCTGGCACTGGATGATCCTTGCTTCTCCCTTTGCCTTGGGTATTAGTACCCAAAAAGGTTTCTTGCCAACGACCATTGTCAGCTGCCTGGTTTCGAACGCTATTGCGCTGTTGTCGTTGTTGTGCATTTCTCCAGGATTCTCGGTGAGGATCGGAAGGACGACCTCTCGAGTGGAAAAAAGAGTCAATGGCACTTGTGCTGCTTGGATGACGAGGCTGCTCCTTATGATTATTGGTCGGCTGCTGGCCCACAGAACTGTTACTGTTTGCCAATGCTGGTGCCTTGGTGGCTTTTTCAAGTGAACGGAGCAAATCCAAGGCAGTCGACCGACCGTCTTGTTTCTTCTTTTTTGGTTTCTTTCTTTGTACTTTTCGTTTTGGAACTTTTTCCTTTTCTTCTGACAGCAGAGCACGCAACAGCGAGGACGAAGTGGGCTTTTTGCCATCATTGGAAAAATGCCGGACTCCGTGAATTCTTGGTTGTGATTGTGATTCAAGCAATGATAACAAGATATTTCCACCTATGCATAGTAGCTGGATGCTGCTGCTGGCCCTGCTGTGTAGACCCTTGCTCGTAATACTAGTAGTACAAGGATATGAAGTCCTCCTCGGTATCCTCAACATGCTGCCATTTTTGGGTGGGCGTTGTTCAATGTGTGGTTCTCGTTTTGCTACTAAAGGTGGCGACCAAAAATGGCTGGGATTTTGGTCATTTTTCTTTGGGAAAGATGACTTTTGACAATCACGCCATCGGTGCCAGCAACATGTCGACTTTGGACACACAATCGCATGCTTGCTTTTCCTCACAACATCATCCAATCGTCTTCCGAGTATTCGACAACCAACAACGCCACTCACAA